>CM053266.1:76918448-77047677 GCA_028583415.1 Protea cynaroides | reverse complement strand
AAGCCATAGGACTCCAAACAGAAGAGTGGATTTAAAAGTGGAAATTGGACCGGGTGCACCGAGGTGCTCGCCCCAGAGTCTAGGTAGATTGTCCGACCGCTAGGTGAACTTCGACCATCGACCCTCGGCTTGGGGGGAAGTTCGAGAATGGGGAGGTCGATGAGACCCATCGGCCCTAGCATCGAGGCCTAGCATCGACCCTCGGTTGACGAGAATGGTTTAAATTCTGAATTAATTCCAATTAAATTCTATCGACCTTGTTAGGTTTTTTAGCAGTATAATAACATTATAAGGTGATTCTAAAGCTTGGAAAATATCTTTTAACAAGCTATGGTGAGGAACCTTAACTCCAAACTAAATTGATTAATAATAAACTATTTTCCTATTCTTGAGTCTTATGCCATGTTTGATTCTATGCGAATATGTATGTAATATTGCATCCTGACATGCCATCCAATATTTCTACTACTTATTTATGCATATTTACTTTTTATTGTTTATAACATGATGATGATGATGATGATAGGAATAGGCATGTGCTTGTATGTGTGTGGTTGATGTATTTGATGCGGCCCGAGTATCGGGAGGTGTATTGATGAGAACGTCAATAAGCGTTAACCTTTGGCGGGTCTGACCTTTAGCTCTATCTCTAACTCAAGTCTTGTGCATTGACATCGTCATATCGCCTTCTACCTTAAGCGGAACTATTCTGTTAGAGTATCGGGGGAGGTGGTCTCGGTCCTTGTAGTCTCGACTCTACCGGGGGCCTTAGCTCTATCTCTATGGGCATTCCGAGGGGATGCTGGGGTGAGGCCTTGGATACATTGTTTGGCATTAGATTGGTTAGCAGCGAGCCCGGTTGCAAGCCCTCGCTAACGGGGACTTACGTGTTAGTATAGCATTATATAGCAATAAACGTTAACCCTTTGTTGTATAATGTTATGGTAGGGTGGATGGGGACGACGATAAACGTCAACCTTCGGGCGGGCTTCCACACCTCGTATAGAGGCGGTGTCAATAAACGTTAACCTTTGACCACCCAACCTTTATTGCGCATTGCAAACTATAAACCGCACCAAAGATATAAATTGGATTTTTGCATGCACATGTATTGTTGCATTGTTTTGGCTACTCATCGAGCCGTGTTATGTGCTCAACCCTCGACGTCGAATATTTTTAGTTGATGATGCAGGGTTACACAATCGAAGATTATATGAAGCTGCCTCGCGGCGGAATATAGCAAAGAATGGACGCTGAGCGAAGACGATACACACGACCTCTCCGAAAGTGCAACTCGTGTGTATTTGATCAGATATTTTTATAGATTTCTTTTATTTGGATTTATTAAAGACTTGTATTGATATTTACTTATGTCTCGTTGATACCGAATAATTTGCTAATAAATTATTAATATCATCTTAGTTCTCGGTTCATTTATTTATAAGATTTCCGCTATGTGTATTTACTCGATTATGATTGTGGATGTGTGTAAAGTTTTGATAACAGCGGGGATGGCCTATTAGCGATCCTGGTTGAACCGATTGGTTATTTAGCGGTTCATCCACACCGCTCGAATACCACAGGAGTTGGGGTGTGACGGGCATGCTACTCGAGGCCTGCTTGAGGGGGCCTGGTAGGTCGATTGTGCAAAAGGAAGGGCTATGTCAGTTGCCGCCCCAGTTGTTGGCTGATAGCCCGGTGATTCTTCTTGTTTTAAAATGAACTAGCGCGTACCTCCAGGGACTCCATTACAAGCCGATTCCACTTAAAGAAAGAAAAATTGAAAACTACCTCATTGGCCGGGGATGGGAATGGCCGGCTAAACAAAACAACTTAGCAGTTGAACCAGCAACCATTCTTTGATAGTACTTACGAGAGGTTGGTGTGGCAGTGCCATAGTCCTCGGTATTTCTTCATTCGCAGGGGTGGCCAGCTGTATGATCTGGTCATTGGTTCGGGAGCGCGGTAGGGCCTTCCGAGTTTTGGGCCATCTTGATTAGAATTCTACCGACTCCCGCACATCCTCTAAATTGTCCAAGTTAGTTTGGAGATCTTCTGAGTTGGTATCCTCGTTGAAGTTTAGCATCCGAAAAATGGGATGAAATACTTCGACTGGGACGACTGCCATGCCGAAGGCAAGCATGAAGGGAGTTTCGCCCGTGGGTGTCCTGTTGGTTGTCCTGTATGACCAGGCGATGCTCGGTAACATGTCGACCCACCTCTCATTTTCATCTGCCACCATCTTCTTCAGACTGGACAATATGGTTTTATTTTTCGCCTCAGTCTATCCGCTTGTTTGCAGGTGGCCGACCGACCCAAACCGATGGTCGATCCTAAACTCCACGCAGAAGTCCTTGAATGCTGCACTGGCGAACTGAGTGCCATTGTCCGTTACAAGGATTCTGGGCACACCGAATCTATACACGATGGAGTGCCTAAAGAATTGCTCCACCTTGGTTGCGTCAATTCTAGCAACAGCTTCGACTTCAATCCACTTTGTGAAGTAGTCAATGGCCACAATGACATACTTCTGCTGATATGTTGCCTTGGGGAAGGGCCCCATGATGTCCATGCCCTAGATGGCAAAAGGGAGAGGACTGGTGATCGGATGCAGAGGTGCGGCCGGAGGATGTGGGACGGGTGCATAGAACTGGCACTTGTCGCACTTGCGCACCAGTTCGTTGCAGTCATCATGCATTCTGGGCCAGTGGTAGCCTTGCCGAAGGATCTTCTGGAATAATGATCGGCCTCCTTGGTGTTGATCGCAGATTCCTTCATGGACCTCCTTCATCACTTGCTCGGCTTCGTCCAATCGGAGACACCGAAGTAATGGCATTGTGTATGATCTCTTGTATAGCACATCATTATGGATGGTGTACTGCCTGGACCGGGCTTGGATGTGTCGTGTGTCTTTTCTGTCGTCTGGAAGTGCACCCGTTCAGAGGTAGTGGTAGATGTCGTCGTACCAGCTAAAGATGGCTTCGATTGGTGCAACTTCCTCTTTCGTAGAGTTGCTGGCGTGCCCCAATAGCTCCACGTACATGGCAGAGTCCATCCCTGAGATGTCTTCCAGGGACAACCTAGATAGCTCGTCTGCTTCGGTGTTCTCGTCCCAACACACGTACTACAGCTCGACACAATTCGGAAGACTTTGATGGCCGAGTTGACCTTGTCCAGGTACTTCTACATCTCTAGTTGCCTAGCTTCATAGTCGCCCTAGACTTGTCGGATGACCAGTTGCTAGTCACCCTAGACTATGAGCTGCCGAACAGCCAGGCTTTTGCTAGTCTGAGGTCGGCCAGTAAAGCCTTGTACTCAGCTTCATTCTTCATAGCACGGAAACCGAATCTCACTGCTGATCGGATTTTGAAACCTTCCAGGCTTGTCAGTATTACTCCCGCACCTGCTCGGCCGTCCATGGAGGATCCATCTACCTACAGTGTCCACGGGGCCTCGGTTGGTTCAGGAGCATTCCCTACTGGAGGTTCGACAACTTCTTCCTCGGGCAGGGTGTTCTCGACAACGAAGTCTGCCAATGCCTGGGCTTTGATGGCGGTTCTGGGGATGTACTTTATCTCGAACTCGCCTAGATCTACTGCCCAAATTATGAGACGACCGAATATGTCAGGCTTTGACAACACCTTCTTCAGAGGTGTGTTGGTAAGTACAGAGATGGGGTATACTTTTGGGGTATACTTGGAAATATGGTCGGAGCTTCCATGCAGCTGTCACTAGGGTGAGCGCCAGCTTTTCAATGGGCTTGTATCTGGTCTCTGCATCCAACAGTACCTTGCTGACATAGTGTATCGATCGCTGTACCCTATCTTCTTCTTTCAGCAGTACGACACTCACCGCGTGGTCAGAGACTCCGAGGTAAAGTTACAACTCGTCTCCAGGATTGGGTTTCACCAGCAGAGGCGGTGAGGACAAGTAAGCCTTGAGGTCCTCGAAGGCTTTCTGGCACTCTTCAGTCCAGTCAAACTTCCCAGCTCCTTTCAGTGTCTTGAAGAAGGGAAGGCATCGCTCGGCCGACTTTGACATAAAGCGGCCGAGTGAGGCTATGCAACCGTTCAACTCCTGCACCTGTTTGGGTCTGGTCGGTGCGACCATGTTCAAGATGGCCGTGATCTTCGAGGGGTTGGCTTCTATTCCCCTCTTTGAGACCATGAAACCCAAGAATTTCCCAGATGCGACTCCGAAGGCACACTTAGTGGGATTCAACTTCATGTTGTGTATGCGGAGGACCTAGAATGCTTCGCCGAGGTCGGCTAGATGATGATCGGCTTGTTGGATCTTTACTAGGAAGTCGTCGACATATACTTCCATGTTTCGGCCGATCTGATTTTTGAACACCTTGTTCACCAACCTTTGGTAGGTGGCTCTTGCGTTCTTTAAGCCAAAAGGCATGAACGTATAGCAAAAGAGCCCCTAGTTGGTAACGAAAGAAGTGCACTCCTCGTCAGCCTTCCTCATCTTGATCTGATTGTACACTGAGTACGCATCAAGGAAACTGAGCTGCTCGTGCCCAGCTGTAGCATCTATCAACTAGTCGATGCGCGACAGTAGATAGCTGTCTTTTGGATAGGCCTTGTTGAGGTCTATAAAATCTATGCAGATCCTCCACTTCCCGCTTGCTTTGGGTACCATGACCACGTTCGCCAGCCAGTCTGGATATGCTACCTCCCGTATGAAGACGGCCATTAGCAACTTCTGGACTTCTTCGTCTATCACAGACTATCAGGCAGGCGCGAAGCACCTCTTCTTCTGTCTGACTGGTCGGTGTTGGGGGTCAATTACCAGGTGATGTTCGATCACTTCTCTTGGGATTCCTGGCATCTCAGAGGCCGACCATGCAAACACATCTAGGTTTTGCCTCAGGAATCCTATCAGCTCCTCCCTTTGGTCCTCAGGTAGCAATGAGCCGACCTAGAATGTCTTTTCAGGCTGGTCGTCAGCCACCGGGATTTGCTACAACTCCTCGGTGGGCTTTCCCCTGCTAGGCGGGTCAATGTCTCGGACATCCACTATGTTAACTTGTGCTGCTTTCAGGGCTCTTTGACTATTTTTCAGCTCGATGGCATACCATCTTCTGGATGTCACCTGGTCCGTTCGGCATTCTCTGACGCCATTCTCTTTCGGGAACTTCATCACCAAGTAGTAGGTGGACATGCATGCCTTGAGCTTGTTCAATGATGGGTGGCCGAGGATCACATTATGGGAGGACGGCCGATCTACCACCATAAATTCAACCATCACCCTCTGTTGCCTGGGTTTTTGGCCGAGTATCACTGGCAATTGAATGCCTCCTTTCACCATGACCGGGTCCCTGGAAAAGCTGATGAGATCAAAGGTGACCGGTTGGAGCTGGTCGTCTCCTAGCTGCATCCTTTGGTACGCATGGTAGAATATGATATCTACCGAGCTCCCTGTGTCTACCAAGCACTTGGCGACATTGCAGTGTCTGATCCCGACAGTGAAGACAATCGTATCTTCATGGGGGACTGCCATGTTGACGAGGTCTTCGTCACTGAAGGTGATGATTTCTCCAGTCCGTGCCTTTTTGGATGGCCATTCTGTTTTTGCCACTAGACGGGAGTAGGCTTTGGCCGACCTATTAGATGTGTTCCCGGCTGTCGGTCCTCCTATTATTGTGAGGACTATTTTTCCCTTGGCCTTGGGCCCCTTTATAATGGCATATACGTCACTATCTCCAGGAATATGTAGGCCCGTAGATGTGCATGGTCGGTCCTTTGGTTGAGGGCTACCAACGAATCGTCAATCGGATCTTCTTCTCCTCGACGCCGGGCGGGACTTCCTCCTCCTACTTCTACCCCTACTTTCTATTTCAAACCAGGACGGGAGGGACCCGAACTGGATATGTTGTCTGCCTCCCAACCGTTCCTGTGAGGACAAATATGGAAATCTTTTGAAGTCGCCACCTAGATTTAGGTCTAGGACCTTAGAAATGTGAAATCTTACCCCAAGGTAAGACTTCGATTGACTCATGACCTTTAGATTGGATTTCTGGTCTATCAGAGATTGGGTAAGCGTCAGGTTACGATTATGGGAAGGGGTTAGGCACCCAAACCGCCCGATCAAAATCGGTCTCCTATGCTTTTCCTATGCTAGACTCTATCTGTTAAACCAAACCAAACCAAGTGGTTTGATATCATTGAACCGAATCTGTATCCATCAGATTGCCTACGTATACGAAATTATTCTGAAAATCAGGTTCATCATCGTAGTTCAGGTGTGATTAAAGTTTATGGCTGTGATTTATGCTTGTGCATGATTAAGTTCATTGTTCAAGTTGAAGTTTATGCTTGAAAGGCTGAGAAATCCTATGGGTTAGGATCTGGATAGTCCATGTGGACTGATAGATAGTCCTAGTGGATCTAAGAATAACCCTATTTGGGTTAAAATATGGATAACCCTATCTGGGTTGAAATGTGGAAAACCCTATGTGGGTTGAAGTGTGGATAAATATCCTAGTGGATCTATGGATAGTCCAAGTGGACTAAGATGTGGATCCAAATTTGAGTTTCTCCCAAATAGCCTACGTATCATAGGGTTTGACCTAGGAATCAGAATTCGCGTAGTTCAAAATGGATAACCCTATTTGGGTCAAAATGTGGGTAAGTATCCTAGTGGATCTATGGATAGTCCGAGTGGAATAAGATGTGGATAACCCTATTTGGGTTAAAATATGGGGGATATCCTAGTGGATCTATAGATAATCTGAGTGGACTAAGGTGTGAATAAATATATCCTAGTGGATCTATGGATAGTCCGAGTGGACTAAATTGTGGATCCGAATTTAGATTTTTACCCAAATGGCCTACGTATCCTAGGGTTTGACCTAGGAATCAGAATCCACGTAGTTCGAGAATAACCTGTTCTAGGTTATAAAGTGAGAACCTTTTCTAGGTTTGGGATTGAGAACCTATTCTAGGTTTAGGGTTGAGAACCTATTTTAGCTTTAGGGTTGAGAACCTGTTCTAGGTTTAGGGTTTGTCGAGGGGCAAAATCGTCCTAAATCACCCTTTTCATCCTGAATTCTAATTTTGGAAAGTTTGGCAAGGCATTCTCTTTCTTTATTAAGATTTTTATCATTCCCATTATACCCTTCCCAAGAATGTGGGTGCCTAAATGCACGTCCCTACACCTAGATTGTCTTCTAGAAGTGTGCATATATGGCAGTTCCACTAGGGTGTTGCATAAAATAAGTTATTGCTAAAAAAAATAGAATATTTTATCTAAATATGGCACATAAAACATTTATGGCAAGAAATTCACATATAGTAAGATTGTTTAAAAATCTTTCAAATATGGCATGTATTGCAAATAAGGCAAAAGCCTATATGGCATGATCTAGTATGCTATCTTCTAAGCATGGCAAGACCCTAATTGCTATTTTCTTTTAGGATTTTCTACCCTAATTGCTATTTTCTTTTCATTTTAGGGTTTTCTATCCTAATTGTTGTATTCTTTCCATTTTTTAAGGTTTTCTACCCTAATTGTTATTTTCTTTTCATTTTTAGGGTTTTCTACCCTAATTGCTATTTTTTTAATTTTTAGGGTTTTCTACCCTGATAGCTATTCTTTCCATTTTTAGGGTTTTCTACCCTAATTGTTATTTTTCAATTTATCTCTTTCCAAGACAAATATGGTGAATGAAAAGATTCCAACTATAGCAGTGGTAGTATGCATCCAAACATGGCAGTAAGCATCTAAATATGACGGTAAGCATGTGGCAGACAAATATGGCAATAAAGCATGGCATCTCATGTTTTTTCCAACAACGTATATTTCAATGTGTCAGATGGGATTCTCTAGATCTATGGTTGAGGTCTAATGTGAATTCCTTAATGCATCAAAATCAGATCTTGGATCTAATGGTCGGATCTCATCAAAACATTATCATCATGATCAACGACTCAGAAATCATCAAAAATGACCAATATCAACGGCTCAGATTCATCTAATTAACTCATGATGATCATCCAATGGTTTAAATCACACATGATGATAATCTAACCGTTTGGATTCTTCTAAATCATTCATAATCAATATCCAATGGTTTAGATTCAAACATCAACACATCTAAGATCAATGGTTCATATTTGATCATCAAAATATCCAAAATCAATGGCCCAAAAATTTCACTCAAAATTCCAAGATCAAGGGCCAATAATTTTTATCAATGTCATCAAATGGCCATATCAAAATTCACATTGAAACATTGAGATCGATGGGAAGAATTTTATCACATGATCCAGATCAGATTTAATCATTCAATGGCACAGATTTAATATCATCTCATGATAAAAAATCAGAATTATCATCCAATGATTCATGTATAATATCATCTTAAATTCAAGATTGGACTCAATCTATTACAGCCATAGACGGATCACTTTCATCAACTCTAAAGGATCATAACCATATCAAAATTCATGATCAATATTGAAATTAATAGGATCAAATTTGTTTAAACACTATACTAACATGATCAAGCATCCAATTTATCAAACATCAATGCCTAACACAACCATGATTGTCAAACATTATATCCAAGACAACAACAATCAAAGTTCAACTCATATATGACCGATCAGATGGTGCAGGTTTCAGCAAGAGTAATGGCAGCCAGATTTGATCAAATGGTTAGGATTTCATGGAGCTTGATCAAATGGTGAACTGGCCTAATAAGGATTTATCGGGTTTGAGTTGCATGCATGGGAGGAATGTGCTGTATTGAAGGGCTTTAGTGAGGATTAAAAGATGGCCACGGGTATGGTGATTTGGTTGCATGGGAGGGATTTTAAAGGACGGGGTTATCACGGATTTGGGTAGTGTGAGATGTTGGAAGAGCAAGGAGAGTGGTGGATCTGTAGGTGTGAAAGCAAGTGGAGGGTAGTTAAGTGAATGATTTTCTAGGGTTTGTAGCTGAGTGTGGTTAGTCGGACAAGTGGTGATGAACAGTAGGGAGCATGGCTGGGTTTGCATATTAGTGCAGAAAGATTATTCGAAAAGAAATTACAGAGGTTGGGTCCTTACCTCCCCATCTCTTGACCTGCTTCTCGATCTTGCTTCTTCCTCTCTCTTCTTTTGCTGCTTCCTCCGGTTTGCTTTGCTTCTGAATCACTCCTCAATCTCTCTCCACCGATCTCTATTATTCGGACCCTCTCCTTCTCATTTTTTTTTTGTTTTTTTTCTTCCACTCCACCCCCCTCTCTCACTTTCTCGATTCTCCTTTTCTGATTTTTTTTCTTCTCCTCTCCACCTCCTCCTTCTTCTCGGCCTTCCCCCCTTTCTTTTTTTTTTTTCTCTCTTTTTTTATTCTTTCTCTCACCGCCCTCCTCCTTCTCCTCGGTCTTCCCCCCCTTTTCTTCCTCTGTTTTTTTTTTCCGAATCCTTCTCCCCCTTCCCGATCCTCCTTTTCTATCTTCTTTCTTTTTTTCCTTTTATTATTTTTTTTCGGATCTTCTCTCCCCCTTCCCGATCTTCTCTTTATCTTCTTTCTTTTCTTCCTTTTAATATTTTTTTTTTCGGATCTTCTCTCCCCCTTCCCGATCTTCTCTTTATCTTCTTTCTTTTCTTCCTTTTATTTTTTTTCGGATCTTCTCTCCCCCTTCCCGATCTTTCCTTTCTCTTCTTTCTTTTCTTCCTTTTATTATTAGGTTTTTTTTTCTGGATCTTCTCTCCTTCTCCTTTCGGTCTCTCTCTTCCCTCTCCCAAATCTTCTCGATCTTTTCCTTTTTTATTTTCTTTTTATTTTCTTCCTTTTCTCTCCACGGCCCTCCTCTCTTTCTCCTTTCGGTCTCTCTCTTCCCTCTCTCAAATCTTCTCAATCTTTTTTCTTTTTCGTTGAACCGAATGTGTATATATATATATATATATATATATATATATATATATATATATATATATATATATATATATATATATATATATATATATATATATATATATATAACCTTGATATATGCAATATCATAAAATTCTTGCACATGGGTTAAACGGACTTGGTCCAGGCTGGTCTGACTTGAGTTGATTGGGCTGGACTGACTTGAACTTAGCTGGGTTGACTGGGTTGGGTCAAGACTAGCTTGGGTTGAGCTGAGTTGACTGGATTGACTGAAATTAATTGGATTCTCTCTCTATCATTTCATGGGCTACTTCCACTGTCATTTCGTATGAAATTTTTCGATAGCCTTTACTCCACATTTTCTTTGTTCACTTTGTAGAACATTAAAAATGAGAAATATTGGAGGTTGAATCAACTCATTTGAAAATAAAATGGCTAACCTATGAATTTTTTTAAGTTTAAGCAGGTCAATTATCGATAATTTGGCTGATCATCTGCATGAGATCCTTCGGAGGCTTATATCGAAAATATTTTACGTCCACTTTGTAGAGCACTAAAAATGGAACATAATGAGACTGAAATCAATTGATTTGGATATTGGATGATCAAAATATGAATTTTTTGAATATTAAATGACAATTTCCATATGTAATTTTGCATGGGACCGTCCGGAGACTTCTACCCGAGATTTTCCACGTCCACTTTGTAGGACATCACAAATGAAGAACAATGGCCTTGGAATCGTCTGAATCCGACATAGAACGGAAAAGATATGAAGCTTTGAAGTTCTAACGATAACTTTGCATGCAAGCTTGCATGGGACCCACTGGTGACTTCTACCCGGGATTTTTTACGTCCACTTTGTAGAACATCATGAATGAAGAATAATGGTCTTGGAAACATCTGAATCCGATGTCAGATGATCAAGATATGATGATTTGAAATTCAAGGAATTCGACTTAGGATAATTTGCATGAAGGCCCCTGGGATTATTATTATTTATAATAATTTTAGAAACCTCCCTTATATGTATCATCCGACTAAAATGGTCATATCTTCTTCATTTAATATCAGAATTGAGCAATTCTGGTCTCATTTCGAAGATAATTCTATGACCTATGCATCCATGCAGATAATAGCCCATGAACCTACTGTGGGGATCAGTGGAGAATCATAAATATTTGGGTTAAAGGTTGGAAACCTACCATATTGGTTCACTTATGCTGAAGGTGGTAAAAATGGGGTGCTTACAGTTCCTTCACTGGTATTTTAGCTTGTTTGGCTCCAGACGATTCTCCGATCGTACCAAACTAAACGACACCGACCTACTGTCTGGGAGCGGCAAGGCCTCCCTCGGGATCTCTGTCGTCTCTGTGAGCTACATTTTGGTCCTCCCCTACATCTGTTCGACAGTCGTTTGGCTATTGGTTCCTCGAAGGTGGAGGGGTAACCAGCGATCTCTTCAAGCTGGCGCTGGTCCCCTGCCAGCGTCTCTAATGAAATTGCGGTAGTAACCCCGCCGGATGAGATTTTCAATTTCCCCCTTCAGGTACTTGCACTCATCCGTGTCGTGACCATGGTCGCGATGGAAGCGACAATATCTGGAACGGTTTTTATTCCATCCTTTACCTAGAGGCTTCAGTGGTGGTCGGAGGTTCTGATCATTCCTTACTACCTCCAGGATCTCCGTCATCGAAGTGGTGAGCGGAGTATAGTAATCAAAGGTCTTGTATGGGTGCCGGTGTACCTGTTCTTTGCCAGACCTTTGCTTCTTGGGGTCACTGGAGTTCTGCGTCTGGTCTGCCAACTCGGATCTCTTTTAGTCCGCCGGCTTTTGGTCGATCTTGAAGGTGTTGACCGCATTGTTTTTCTGGGCCTCGGTCGTTTCATCTGCTGAAGCGCAGTTCTCGCATCTGGCTAGCAGGTCGTCCAAGTTCTTTGGAGGCTTTTTGGCAAGGGACCAACAAAGCTGCCCGTCCATCACTTCGCTTGTAGGCTGGACATATGCACTACAGGCTCGACATCTTTAATTTCCAGCACCTCGGCATTGAAGCGCTTAATGAAGTCCCGCAGGGACTCGTCTTTTTGCTGCTTGACCATCGACAGATGATATGATGTCTTCTTGCGCACCCGGCTGGCCTGGAAGTGCGTCAAGAACTTGTTCGACAGTTGTTCGAACGAAGTGATGCTCCTCGAAGGTAGATTGTTAAACCACATGCGGGCGGCGCCTCTGAGCGTCGAAGGAAACACTCTGTAGATCAGGCTGTCACTGAGCGGGTAAAAGAACATCGTGGAGACGAACGTGTCTAGATGTTGCTCGGTATCAGTGCTCCCGTTGTAGGAGTCCAGGACGGGCATCTTGAAATTGTCAGGAGGAGGAGCCCTCATGATCTCGTCGAAAAGTGTCGTGACGGCTGTGTAGGCCATCCTCGGCAGAGCGACTCGATTCTGCTTTACCTGCTGGAGCCGTGTAGTCAATTCCAACAACTTTCGCTCGACCTCTGACTGGGGAGTGGCTGGTGGTGGCGCTACGACCATCGTCGGTGTCTCCATGTTGGCTCTCTGCTGGCGGAGGGCGTTGATGAAGGACCTTGCGTGTCTTTCCGGTGGAGGGGGTGCTCCATGCGCTCCCTGTGCCTGATGACGATCGGTTGGATGATGCCGAGCGGATGACCCGGCCACGCTCCGTGTGGGGTGATGAGAATCCCTGCTCCAATCACAAGATCCCAAGGGAGGATTACTCGGTGCGCTCTAATCGATGCCGCCAGCGCAGGTTGTTGATGGGCCCCTGACTGGGCCGCTCGTGGCGCGTTCGGCACTGGTGCAGGCGGAGGGTTTGCTCCTGTCCCTCCGGGAATCGAGTTAATTACTCGAGCGCCCCTCAAGGCTCGAGCCAACTGATCGATCTGTTGCCTCAGCTCGTCAAATTGCTGATGAGTCACGTACTGAGGTGGTGGTTGCGGCGCCGTCGCCGTTGGTGTCGGCGCAGGTGTCGGGGTATGGTTTGTCCCCGACGTACTTGCACTGCTATCGACCTGAACTTGCACGGACGGTTCAGATGGTTGGTGTGAAGCCTGGGCACGAGTTCTCCTATGTGCCATCGAAAGTAGTTTGGGATCCTCGTGCGCTGTTCGTCAAACTCAATCAAGAGGGCCCCACGGTGGGTGCCAAACTGTTACATTCGAAAATCGTCCATCGGTCTGCGATCCGAGCAACCTGCAATCACAGAGATGAGACAATGGAGTTGGGCGACTAGGCCCCGGGTACACTCCGATGCCTAAGTCAGATTTCCAATGTAAACAGTCAAGAGATAACCGGAAGCTATCTCCAGTTTAGAGAAAGAGGGGAACGATGAGAGAGTTTGAGTGTACGAGAATGAATGGAGAGATTGTTAGATTGTGAGATGATTTACCTTGAGGGGTCGTCCTCTACTTATAGAGATTGGGAAGAAGCATGGAGGTACTAGGACTCAAGGAAGTAGATCGCTAATAGGACCGCCAAGTGTCGTTCTGAGGGACACCTAGGTCATAGACTACTCCAAGTAGGAGTAGGAGACTATAGCCAAGGAAGCTAAGTCGGTCAACAGTGAGGATGACACGCGTCACCGCACAGATAGTCGTATGACCATGATGATCGGCATCGTACCGTACTAGGAGAAGGACTCCTCTAACGTGACATAGTTGCTTTAGGACTCTGACCTCCGACTAAGAATCGTAACCGAGTAGGTATATACCTCCGACCGGCACCATGTCATAATAGGACTGTGACTCCGAGCAGTGTAAGCCGAATGCAATACATCATTCGCGATCGGCTCCGAAGATAACGGTAGCCACATGTAAGATTTTAAGTGGATGATATTTTTCCCACATAACAGGAGGAGTCAACAACAATAATGAGTTTGGAAGTGATCTCCTCAGAATAGTTGGGAGGAACGACATTAGTAGTGGATGTTGGCATTCCGATAGCAGTGGTAGTGGCCTTCGGTTTCAGTGGGGTAGCCATGATAAACCGGAAATGTGACTGGCAATAACAAATTAATAGGAATAGAAATGAGGTAAAAATAATACAGTCAATTACTAGGAAACAAATTAGTAATAGAAGTGAGAATGGAAGAACTAAACGTTGGAGAAAATAAATGAGTAGCAGTCAATAACAGAAATAACAAGATAAACTGACCGAGTAAAGAAATAGAATGGTAGCAAATGAATAACAGCATATAGAAGTAATAAAAAAAGAGCAGGGAAGGAACACTATATGGGTACGTAACAAACAATTAATAGGAGTAAGAAGTGGTAACTTGACCAATGGATGAAACAAGAATGACTGAACACTGAAATGCTAACTCATAGTAATGTCCAAGAAACAAATTAATTAATAAATTAACGACAAAGAAAATAGGAAGCATATCGTGGAAACAAATATGATGGAGGAAAGTTAGTAGAAAAAAGGAGGAACCAAAACATTATAAGATCTTAGTACAGAAGAAAAGAGAAATTATGGCTGTAGGTCTCACGGTATTCCTACCATAGACGATAAAGAAGAACTACAAGTCTAAAAGTAGTTTGGGGGGGACACCAGCCGTAAAACAGTAACACCCACTAACAAAGATGATAGACAACCAAAAGGATGAACATCAAAACAGCAACAGACCAAAACAGTTAGAAAAAAAAAAAAAAGAACAAAATCGATGGAGGATTGTTTGAAAAAGTTTAATTCGAAGACAGAAACAGACCAACACAGCGTCACTTGGATGCATTTAAAAACGAAGAAAAGAAACTCCAGATGGAGGTAGATAGAGTGTGAAAGTAAATAAAGTAGAGAAAAAAAAACTCACGAGGAGGAGGAGCAAGGAAAAACCTGAGAGACCTGAGAGCACTCACTTGTGGAGGATAGAGAAAGGCAGTTATCTGCTTCAGTAGGCGGTTATCATCTTCAAAGAGAACATTGCAAAAGGGATATAACTGTTAAATTTTCAACTTAAAAGTTCAAACTAGTAAGTAGAGGGACTGTCCATATAAGACCACAGGATTCCAATCTCATGAGTAATGTGGGAATATTCTCAATACTCCCCTTCACATGTAACCTCATCGTTAGGTGGTGTATATGTAGTAGTATATGTGGCACATTTTTCAGGTGACTAGTCCCTCTTCTTGGGTGAAGAATCCTTCTTTGGGTGACATATAGTCCCACTTTGGGTGATATATAGTCTCTCTTTTAGGTGATCGTCCCTCTTTGGGTGACCATAGTCCCTCTTTTGTGCATCTGTCATACCTCTTTCGGTGACTTGACCTCTTTTTTTAGGGTTATTATGAGAGGGAACATGGAGCTCTGATACCATATCAAGTTTTCAATTCAAAAGTTCAAATAGTAAGTGGAGAGACTCTCCATATATAAGACCACAGGATTCCAATCTCATTAGCAATGTAGGACTATTCCCAATAATAACTGCCAAAGGTTTGAATATGTCACCGAGTTTTAGTTTGTTCACTAATAGAGCGAAAGTCGCCCCTGTTTAGTTTATTTGACTGTCTACTTTCTAATTACCTTGTAAAATTAATCACTTGCCCTTATGAGATGTATCCGTGATTTATACTATTTTGTTAAATAGTACCTTCTTTCTTTCTTTTTTTTTTTAAGGAGAAAATGATATATATATATATATATATATATATATATATATATATATATATATATATATAGCAGAACAACTGCTAGTTGCTTAAAAACGGATTCGACTCATGGGACATTCCAGTGTCCGCCACGTGTTGACCAAGATCCAACGATCATTAATCGAAATGATCTAAAGAGTTGCGGTGATTGATTTTGTATGGAATAGTTGCCAAAAGCTACGACAGAGGAATATTTAGACGCTAGGTGGAGTTCATGTGATGTAAAACTGCACATTTCTCGTTGAAGCCTTCGTTTGGTATTCTTCGTCTAGAAAATTCTTTGGATAAGTGCTAGGAGGATTTAAGGCCGGAGATAATAAGGTGTTTGAAAAGGAGAATTATGATCAACAGCAATAGAAATGAGGATGTCTAGTTTCCAGATAAAAAAATCACTTAACTCTTCGTGGGTTACAGGTTCGCGATTTCACCGAAAAGCAGTGGAAGGGGAGAGAGAGTGATGAGGCAAGAGAAAAGGGGGAGGGTGGAGCCTTGGGGAGACAAAACGGGTACTGCATAAGGGTGGGTCAGAGAGAGAGAGAGAGAGAGAGAGAGAGAGAGAGAAACGCAAGGGGCAGATCGGAAGTGGTCAGAATTTTCTAACAACGCCCCATCCTCTTATGCTTCCAAAACTGAGCTTTAGAAATTCAAATTGTTTCGCAGAACATTTTTGTTTTAGCACCCCAAAGTAGATTTAACTTAATGAAGAAGTGTTGCTCAAATACTTTCATTTTCAAATTTTTAAGTTTTTTTTAAAGAAATCGTCTTCCGCCTGGGTTTGGGCTGGAGACTGGGCGGCCCGGATGGATGGCCGCCATGTGGCACTCGGAGGGATCCGAGTCCTCCATCCGAGCCGACCGCCCAGTCGACAAGCTGAGCCGACTGAGGGGTCGGCTCGAATGGAGGGCTCGGATCCCTCCGAGTGCCACACGATGGCCATCCATTCGGGCCGCCCAGTCTCCCGCCCAAACCCAGGCGGGAGACGATGTGGATCCTCAACTTTATGGCTAATAGGCAATACCAACCGTGTAGAAATTCTCTCCTGCATACCTGCGGGCTGGCTGAAATCAAGCCCTCATCGGTAGGGGCCGGCTGAAATCCAACCTTAGGATCAGCCGCAGACCCTCCTGCCGCAGGGACCTGATAAAGCAAAAAAATCCTCTCCCACCCACCTGCCGCCTGTCAAGGGTGGGATTTCAGCCGGCCCACCTCCCCATGTATTGATAGGCGGGCCAACTGATCCCCAGCCCTTGGATCAGCGGCAGGAACCTCCTGCCGTTCCTGCTGCCCGTTAGGATTTATTTCCCCTGATAAAACACTAGTTTTGGTTTTGGTTTTGTAACTAACAACTTTAGTTTCAGTTTCATTTTAATCAACTAGAACCAACTATTATTGGTTTGGTTTCACTTAGACACAACTTGGACTTTTTTTTTTGGAATTTCTTTACAGAATCCCTTAGGATCTTCTCTTATTTCTTCTTAATTTAAAACAGGATTTCATGGTTAGATAAATTTTGTCTAGTTTTTTTTTGTAGAAAAATCATGTATAGTTCTTAAAATCTGGGGACTAATTCTTGGGTTTTACTCTTGTGCTTTCAACGGCAGAAGTGGTATGGTTGCAGAAGAAGCGGTATCTCTTCGGATAATGATGGATTTGCAGGAATCTTGGTAGAGAGAACTCGGGATTGTTTTCTTCGTCAAATCTCTGCCTTCTTCGTTCTCTTCATCAAATCTCTGTTTTCAAATCAAACTGAGTTTCCCTTGGATTGTTGCAGAAGAAGCGGGATCTCTTCGGATGGTTGGAGAATAAGCGGGATCGGATATATAGTTGCTTTCAGTTTCTTTATCATAATTTTCCTTCTTCGTTCTCTTTGGATGGTTGCAGAAGAAGCCGGATCTCTATTCGTTTGAAACGAAATAGGAACTGAGTATTCCTCTCTCACAGCTTTTGGCAACTATTCAATACAAAATCACTCACTGCTACTCGTTACGTCACTTTCATTAACGATCATTGGATCTCATGGCCAACACATGGTGGGCATGGAACGGTCACTGACAAGTCTCAAGTTCACTGTGAACTTGAGACGAACCGAATCCATTAAAAACCCAAAAAGTTTGTCTTTCCTGGCCTTGTTTGCTTGGATATGAGCATGTTGTACCTTGGTCTTAAGACGTTTTGAAAAAACAGACATTCTTAAAGTTATTACAGACTATAAAGATGAGATGACAGAATGGAGAAAATGGCCCAAGGCCATCCCTGTTCATTGTTTGGGGTGAGCCAGGTAATCAGTTCTTCTGAGTCAGACTACACATTTATGTATCTGATTCCAAGTTTTGGTTCTCGTTGCAAACCTTGAACCATCCCCGAGGCTCCACTTTCTTGTGCACAACCCGCAAAACCGTGATTCACAAAAGAGTTGATGATGATGTCATTATAAAAAGAAAATTGAAGTCCAGCCTGGTTTATTTGAGCCTTGTTGGAAGCTTCCCTCGGTTATGACTAATGGTCTTCAAGTGGATTATGGCAAGTATTATTTTGTTCTTCGCTTTGTTGACAATAGTTGTTGGGTTTTTTTTTTTTTTTTTTGCTTCTTGTGTTAGGATTGGCCCTTGTTGGGTCTAATCCCACGGGAGTCTTGAAGTTGTGAGCTCATAGAAAGCAAAACGAGGAAGAGTAATTTGAATTTTGAATTTTGAATTTTGAATATTTTTCTTTAGAAGAGTTGGTGGGAAAATAAAAAGATTTATTTAGAAAAAACAAAATATGTTCATTACTTTTATGGGGTAGAGAATGAGATAGTTTCTTCACAAACAATCTACTTTGGATAAACTCTTTTGGACTCACTTAGAGAAGAAAAAATTGTACAAATTTATAGAAGAGTACTACCTCAAGTTTAAGCTTTCTAAAGGATATTCTTGCCATTTCTCACGTTCTCTTTTAGCTTATGAATCAGATCAACTGTAAGACCCACACCCGGAATCCTCACCAGTTCGGATCCCATCGTGTTGGGTCTTACTGTGTCAATACATGACACCCTAACATCTGGACCCTCAGTATAATTTCGGGTCAAACCCTAGGGTCACCTAGAGCCATTTTGGAGTAAAAGCGCGTTTGATAAGTCTGGTTGGATTCTAACTCCCACAGAGTGAATCGGATTTAGAATGACTTCAGAATCTAAAATTTTGGAGTCATATATACTTGCTCCAAGCTGTTGAATCAATTTTTTGGGAGAAAAAAAAAAGAAAAAAGAGTCGACTCTCACATGACTCTCACTTGACCACCACCACCACCACCACCGTCCCCACCACCCACCACTGCTACTACAACCACCACCACTGCCACCACCCACACCGCCACTGACCACCCACCACCACAACCGTCGCTGCCACCACCCACCATCCACTTCCACCATCGCCACCACCACCTCCATCGCCAGCACCACCATCGCCGCCAGCGGCTGCACCACCACCACCACCATTGCCATCACCATAACTACCAACACTGCCACAGCCACCACTACCCACCACCAACCACTACTACCACAACTGTTTTTCTAGACTTCGATTGGGGGATAGTGTGTTATTAAACATGTTTTTAATCCAAATATGCTCTGGAATCCATTTCATAATTGCATTATCATACAAGTTTCTACTTCAAAATAATCCTGGAGTAGCCTGGAGTAGAATCCAAATTTAAACCAGAATCCAGAATCTAGAAGCAGAAGTTTTATCAAACGGGCCCCTAAAGAAGGTGGAGAGTATGGGGAAGAGGATTCAAAAGACCTATGAGGAATCCCCACTAGCTTTGGCCCATCACACCAAGTATGGGGCCAGTTTTAAGCCTAACCGGATGCTCTGTCGGATGGTGCATCACCTGGTTGTCAGCATCCTATTTAGACTCGAGTGACACACTCTCTCTCTCCTCAAGATTCTATAAATAAAGAGTCCCCACTCCTTATTTCTCCCTTTAGATTCCCTATTGAGTGTGAGAGTAAGAGTATGAGAGTAGAAGTTGGAGCTCAAGCTCAAACCCTAGCTCCTCCATTGAAGGTAAGTCCCTTCTTTCCTTCTTGGTGATGTTTGTACAAGGGTCATATGGTGAAGCTCTACCATTCATGGTCTCTATTAATGGAGACCGGTTATTAACCTAGAAAGCTTGGTCACCTTCCATCTCCATGAATGGAGATATCAATGGAGTCAAAATGACTCCCATTTTGTATACTAATGGTGGAAGAATGTTTCCCACTATTTAGAATGAAGGAAGATATAATGGGGAGACAAATCCCCAAAATGGAAACCATCTCTGGTTCATGCTTGGTTTCTGGGCATTAACGGGTGGCATAAACCCGAGGCATGGTCATGACCCTGCCTTCGGGTGACTAAGACCATGCTTCTGCCAAGGCAAATGCCTTGGTGTAAAAGACCAACACATAACTAGAGGATCCCAACCGAAGATACAACCAAGGGCACAACCCTTCGAGTGAGTCTCTCCGGCTATCCCTAGGTCCGATTGACCCTGCCCTCTGGATAGGCTTAAATATAAGTAGGAGGAATTGCCAGATAGTACACCACCGGGCTAAGCCTCTGGATAACCTTCTGTAAGCCTCTGTTTGTGACAAAGTGTATAACCGGATGGTGAACCGGATGATGTATCATCCGATTCCACCCTCCGATTAAGTTGAAATAAGAAACTGTATAATTATTAAATGGAGGGTATCCGAAGGGTATACCATCCGAAATTATCATCTGGTTATGGCCCTGCTTGCTTGTATGCCTAGTTTGGGTTATAAAGGACCAACCGTTTGATTCCCAACCTACCTTGGGACCTGTGCATGGACACTTAGGACTAATCCTTGATGGTTAAAAGCTAGATAACCTACTAATGAAATTTATCTAATTAGTTAGGTAAACCAATGTGGGTAGTGGACGGAGCCTTCTGTCGGCTTTCAAGATCTTCAGTACCATTGGTATCTACAGGTGAGGGGTCAGGTCCGTAGAGTTTGAGCCTGTGTTTTGTTGCATACTGTATTTCCATTCTATAATATGTCATCCCATAAACTGTATGTATGAGCATGCATTTGCATAATAACCATAAGTATGTATGTTTCGATGGGTATGATGGTCGTTGTGAAGACAACGAGAGACGATTCACTCTCCTCCTCAGGTGTATTAAGAAAATCATTGTTTGTTGGAGTTGCCACCTAGATTAAGGTCTAGGACCGCTAAAAATGTAGCCTCACCATAAGGTAAGACTTCTATTGACTCGAAACCCATAAGATCGGTTCATTGGTCTGTACGAGATCGGGTAAGCATTCAAGGTACAATTTTGGGAAGGTGTTAGGCACCCAAACCGCCCGTTCAAGATAAGCCTCCTAAACTTTCCTTAGACTCTACTGTAATGATTGTGCTTGGTCAATTGGATGACTAGGGTTCAATAGGGGAATGTCCTAAACCAAGTTGCTATATTCTTCTAACCTAGGGTTAAGCTAATCATGTTTTGAAGAAAATAAACAAGCAATGTAATGTATAGTGAACCGAATCAAATGATGGTTTAGTCTTAAACTGAATGTGAAAATATTCCCAAATTGCTTACGTATCCCTTAAAACTTTGTCTCTTGAGAATCAGATCTAAAAACATAGTTCGAACAGGTTTTGTGTAATTAAAGCTTATGGATATGGCTTATGCAATGATCTTGATTATGTTCTTAGATTCAAGTTGACATTTTATGCTTGATGGCTGGTTTGTATGTTTTCCTACACCCAGAAAACCCGACCTAACTTGGATTTTTTTACCATGTCAAGGTTTTCCACCGTCAACAAACCTGACCCCATGTCGACTCAAGGATCAATTCGAACCAGGTACAAAGTAATTGATAACATTTTAAAATTTTAGACTAAGTTATATCAAAACTGGGCACCGGTCATGACAACTGGTCTCAAACAGTAGGAACCGGATGGTCACAGCTGGTAAAGCCAGAAATCTCTGCCCGCTGTAAGCACCCCATTTTTGCCACCCTCGGCATAAGTGAACCAATATGGCAGGTTTCTGACCTTTAACCCAAAGATTTGTAATTCTCCACTGATCCCCACAGTAGGGTCATGGGCTATTATCTGCATAGATGCATAGGTCATGGAATTATCTTCGAAACGAGACCAGAATTGCTCAATTCCGGTATCAAATGAGGAAGATATGATCATTTTAGTCAGATGATACATATAAGGGAGGTTTCTGAAATTATTATAAATAATAATCCCGGCCTTTATGCAAATTATCCTAAGTCGGATTGTTTGAATTTCAAATCACCGTATCTTGATCATCTGATATCGGATTCAGATGATTCCAAGACCATTATTCTTCATTCATGATGTTCTACAAAGTGGACGTAAAAAATCCCGGGTAGAAGTCACCAGTGGGTCCCATGCAAGCTTGCATGTAAAATTATCGTTAGAACTTCAAAGCTTCATATCTTTTCCGTTCTACATCGGATTCAGGTGATTCCAGTCTCATTATTCTTCATTCATGATGTTCTACAAAGTGGACGTAAAAAATCCCGGGTAGAAGTCACCAGTGGGTCCCATGCAAACTTGCATGCAAAATGATCGTTAGAACTTCAAAGCTTCATATCTTTCCCGTTCTACATCGGATTCAGATGATTCCAAGACCATTATTCTTCATTCATGATGTTCTACAAAGTGGGCGTAAAAAATCCCGGGTAGAAGTCACCAGTGGGTCCCATGCAAGCTTGCATGCAAAATTATCGTCAGAACTTCAAAGCTGCATATCTTTTCCGTTCTACATCGAATTCAAGTGATTCCAGTCTCATTATGTTCCATTTTTAGTGCTCTACAAAGTGGACGTAAAATATTTCCGGTAAAAGCCTCCGAAGGATCTCATGCAGAATGGTCAGCCAAATTATCGATAATTGGTCCGCTTAAACTTCAAAAATTCATAAGTTGACAATTTTACTTCCAAATGAGGTGATTCAAGTTCCTATATTCCTCATTTTTAATGTTCTACAAAATGAACGCAAAAAATTTGGAATAGAGGCCATCGAAAAATTCCATCTTTGGATGACAGTCAGAATGACCCATGAAATGACTAGGAGAGAAAACCCAGTTAATTCCAATCAATCCAGTCAACTCAGCTCAACCCAAACTAGTTTGGACCCAACCCAGTCAACCCAGCTCAGTTCAAGTCAGTCCAGCCCAATCAATTCAAGTCAGACCAGCCTGGACCAAGTCCGTTTAACCCATGTACAAGAATTTTATGATATGATATGATATATATATATATATATATATATATATATATATATATATATATATATATATATATATATATATATATATATATATTTTATTCGGTTCAACGAAAAAAAGGAAAGATTGAGAAGATTTGACAGAGGGAAGAGAGAGACCGAAAGGGGAAAGAAAGGAGGGCGATTGGAAAGAAAAGGAAAAAAATAAAGAAATCAATCAAAGAGGAGATCGAGAAGATTGGAGAGAGGAAAGAGAGAAATCGAAAGGAGAAAGAGAAGAGGGCGGTGGAGAGAAAAGGAAAATCTGGAGAAAGATTGAGGAAGACCGAGAGATAAAAGGAGAAGGAGAGAGAGAGAGTGGAGGGAGAAAAGAATAAAAAAACAGAAAAGAGGAAAGAAACCGAGAAGAGAGAGAGGAAGAAAAGGAAAGAAGCATGAGGTGGAGAGGAGAAGAAAAATTAGAAAAGAAGGGGAGAGGACCGAGAAGAAGGAGGAGGTGGAAAGAAGAAGAAAAAAACAGAAAAAAAACGGAGAAGAAGGGGGAAAACCGAAAGAAGGGGAGAGAGAGAAGAGAGAGAGAGAGAGAGAGAGAGAGAGAGAGAGAGAGAGAGAGAGAGAGAGAGAGAGGAGGAAGAAAAGAATAAAAAAAAAAAAGAAAAGAGGAAAGAAATCGAGAAGAGAGAGAGGAAGAAAAGGAAGAAGCATGAGGTGGAGAGGAGAAGAAAAATTAGAAAAAGAAGGGGGAGAGGACCGAGAAGAAGGAGGAGGTGGAAAGAAGAAGAAAAAAACAGAAAAAAAATGGAGAAGAAGGGGGAAACCGAAAGAAAGGAGAGAGAGAGAGAAAGAGAGAGAGAGAGAGAGAAGGCGTTGAGAAGAGGAGGGAGAAATCGAAAGAGAGGCAAGAGAGAGAAGAAGAAGAAGGAGAAGGCAACCACTGGAGGTGGCTCTGCGATTCAGGTAAGCCGCTGCCCCCATCTTCTTTTACTCCTCTTGCACGATCACCGATCCACCTTGAACCCAACCTCCATCTCCTACATGAACCACATCTGTCCACACCGCTGCCTTAATACCACCTCACAAACTCTTAAAAAACCTATTCATCCCATCACCAATCCGCCATTCACTTCTCTGAGCACCTACATCCACCTTGAGACCGTCACATGCTGCAACCACTTACCTCCTCATTAACCAAATCCAACCCTTGATCCATCCCTACATCATTTATCCAATTACAGCCCTTTGATTTCCCATCAATCCGCTGATCCCTATGTTTTAATTTAATGTGAAATCTGATGTGAATGTGTTTGATTTTCATATCTATTGACCCGAATGTTTGAATTTCATGTAATCAAAATTTGATTCGAATGAGTTTGAATTTGATTAAGATTAATTCATATGATTCAATATATTTTTGAATAAATTTGATTGGTTGGGTGATGATCCTATTTTGGTAATGAGATTAAGTATGTACCATGGGATGATAATTTTATTTTGATTGTGATTGATTCCATCGATTAGGTGAATATGTGATGAAAATTGAATTGATCCCATCGTAATAAAATTGAATTGATCCCATTGATTGTGGGAATTTTGATGAAATTGAGTTGATCTTATCGATCATATGAATCTTGATGAATTTGATCCGATCATATGAATTTGTAATTGAATTGATCGGGATCATATGGAATTTTGATTGATCCGATCATATGATTCTTGATGAAATTGAATTTGAGCCGACTGTGGAATATTGTGATGAAATTGTAATTGATCCGATCGTATGGAATTATGATTGATTCAATTATGGCATTATGATGAAAATTGATTCGATTATGGCATTATGATGAAAATTGATCCGATTATGGCATTATGATGAAAATTGATTCGATTATAGCATTATGATGAAGATTGATTCGATTATGGAAAAAAAAAATTGATCCGATTATGGCATTATGATGAAAATTGATCCGATCATATGGAATTTTGATGGAATTAAAATTGATCCGATCATATGCTTGGAATGATTAGATTATCATGATAAGTGATCTGGACCGTTAGATTATCTTTGGGAGTGGTTGAAATAATTTTGAGCGGTTAGATTACCATCAATAGTGATTTATACCGTTGAATGTTTTCATCATCAATATTTGTATGCTCATTGCCATAGTTAGATGCTTATTGCCATAATTAGGGTAGAAAACCCTAAAATGGAAAGAAAGTAACAGTTAGGGTAGAAAATCCTAAAAAAATGAAAATAAAATAATAATTAGGGTAGAAAACCCTAAAATGGAAAGAATGTAACATTAGGGTAGAAAACCCTAAAAATAGAAATAAAATAATAATTAGAGTAGAAAACCCTAAATATGGAAAGAAAATAGCAATTAGGGTCTTGCCATGCTTAGAAGATGGCATACTAGATCTTACTATATTAGGCTCTTGCCTTATTTGCAATACATGCCACATTTGAAAGATCTTTAAACAATCTTACTATATGTGAATTTCTTGCCATAAATGTTTTATGTGCCATATCTAGATAGAATATTCTATTTTTTGGCAATAACTTATTTTATGCAACACCCTAGTCAAACTGCCATATATGCACACCTCTAGAAGACAACATAGGTGTGGGGACGTGCATTTAGGCACCCACATTCTTGGGAAGGGCATAATGGGAATGATAAAAAAATCTTAATGAAGAAAGAGAATGCCTTGCCAAACCTTCCAAAATTAGAATTCAGAATGAAAGGGTAATTTAGGACGATTTGCTCTCGGCAAACCCTAAACCTAGAATAGGTTCTAAACCTAAACCTAGAATAGGTTCTCAATCATTAACCTAGAACAGGTTATCCATCCCGAACTACGTGGATTCTGATTCCTAGGGCAAACCCTAGGATACGTAGGCCATTTGGGAGAAACCCAAATTCGGATCCACACCTTAGTCCACTTGGACTATCCATAGATCCACTAGGATATTTATCCACACATTTAGTCCACTCGGACTATCCGTAGATCCACTAGGATATATTTATTCACACCTTAGTCCACTCGGACTATCCATAGATCCACTAGGATATCTATCCATATTCCAACCCAAAAAGGGTTATCCACACCTTAGTCCACTCGGACTATCCATAGATCCACTAGGATATCTACCCATCAGCCCGAACTACGTGGATTCTGATTCCTAGGGCAAACCCTAGGATACGTAGGCTATTTGGGAAAAACTCAAATTCGGATCCACACCTTTAGTCCACTTGGACTATCCATAGATCCACTAGGATACCCCCCATATTTTAACCCAAAAAGGGTTATCCAAACCTTAATCCACTTGGACTATCCATAGATCCACTAGGATATTTACCTTAGTCCACTTGGACTATCCATAGATCCACTAGGATATCCATTCCCATTTCAACCCAGATAGGGTTATCCATATTTCAACCCAAATAGGGTTATTCTTAGATCCACTAGGACTATCTATCAGTCCACATGGACTATCCAGATCCTAACCCATAGGATTTCACAGCCTTTCAAGCATAAATTTCAACTTAAACAAATAAACTTAATCATGCACAAGCATAAATCACATCCATAAACTTTAATCACACCTGAACTACGATGGTGAACCTGATTTTTGGAATAATTCCGTGATACGTAGGCAATCTGATGGATACAGATTCGGTTCAATGATATCAAACCACTTGGTTTGGCTTAGCAAATAGAGTCTAGCATAGGAAAGGTATAGGAGACCGATTTCGATCGGGCGGTTTGGGTGCCTAACCCCTTCCCATAACCGTAACCTAACACTTACCCAATCTCTGATGGACCAGAATTCCAATCTAAGGGTCATGAGTCAATCGAAGTTTTACCTTGGGGTGAGATTTCACATTTCTAAGGTCCTAGACCTAAATCTAGGTGGCGACTTCTAAAGATTTTCCATCTTTGTCCTCACACCCGCGAATGCCAATTTCAAAACTCCATTTCAAAGTACTGTGGGAATATTCCCTGGACCTAGGGATGACCCCAATGGGTCACACTTCACTCTTAACTGACTGAGAGTTAATGGAGGAAGTGGAAAACCTAAGGGACTCCTCAAGATGCCAATTGATAGTTCCTTATAGTCTCCCATTTTGTAAGGAGTTCTACCCTAAGAGGGAGACTCCAAAACCATAAAAGCTTCTCCAAAACTCTCTCTCTCTCTCTCTCTCTCTCTCTCTCTCTCTCTCTCTCTCTCAGACTACCATCCCTAAACCTAAGTTCTGACGCATTCTTAGAGAGAGGAGAGAGTTGAAGGAAGAAAAAGGAGACTATGAGGAAGATCTACCTTGAAGATTACCAGCGAGTTTCGATACCATCTACAGCTAGATCGAAACCACTGTAAGTAGACCCTACACTACCTTGTATTCAATTAGAACAACGAAAAATCAATAGAGACCTTGTTGTACCAACCATCAATGGATAGTATATCCATTGATGATTGATGGCTGAGAATCGAAGAAAGTCCCATTGGATTCCAACTCCAATCTATATCATGCGAGAATCCATATAAGAAGCCTTAACCTACATGGCTAATCGATTAATGACTTCGCAAAACCTAGAATAGGAATGATAGTCCCATATGGATGTCAGGCCATGCGACCAACAACGGAGTTCCATTATAAGAAATCCGTTGTTGGAATAGATGAATAAAATCCTAGACCAATTCTTCGGAGGAGGTCCGATCGCGACCTACCAGCCGTAATATACGCAACCAGATTCAAGACCGGATGCATTACAAAAGTGTCTGAAAAGTAAACGGCCTCAACATCCAGTTTCGATACATGTAACAGGACCCACAACCAGTTAGGAACAGAAGGGATCCCGAGAGCAACCGGCTTCGACACCAGTCTCGACCAATCGGAGTTGGATGGTCGCAATTGGTTAGCCCTAGCAAACCCTGTATTAGGCTGAATTTAATATACAACGTATCTAATGAAATTCCCATACAATAGGTGATCCATACGTAACCAAGAGTGACCCTTTGACTGGGAATAGCAACTATCTTCAAATCTCAGGTGAGGGAGCAGAACCCCTATCCTATGTATGGAATGTTTTCTATCTTGTTTATGCCTATGAATATATTTAATTGATAATGATAACATGTCATCCAATAACTGCTCTTGAATGCATTTGCATCTATATTATGAATGTTTTGAATGTGAATTGTGAGAAGTGGTGAAACGGTCAAGGACTGTAAGATCTGACTCACTTGAATGATGACTTGTAATGTTCTCGCACCCTAAGAGGGATGACAACATCTAGGGGTTGGTCGAATGGATTAGGATTCCTACTAGGTGTGTGGGAAAACTACCAGGGGTGACATGTAGGATGATGGCTAGTAGAATGACCCATGTATGTGACCCTAGCCAACAGAGTGTTAGGTGTTGGTATGGATACGAGAGGATGGGGAGGTATTGAAAATGTTCGTTGGAGCATCTTTGACTAAACCTTTGCCCTATCACTTTCTGTCTTAGGATGATGCGTAGGAACACCAGGGCTATTGGTGTAAGCTGGTTAGTATTTATTGTCTCCCGTGCATGGAGGTTATGGTCAACTTTGGTGAGCGTGATTAGGAGTTCCTATAGCTATAGCATACATTATACCAGACCAATAGTATTTCTTAGGAGTAATAATCTGATCATGCATCGTGTCTATTGCCTGTCTGTTTTCTCACGAGCTCAAGTTGGAGAGCTCACCCTTGTGTACATAAACTTTTTAGTTGATGTTGCAAGTACTACGGTAGCTGATTATGTGCATACTCCCACTGTTACTTCTAAGGCGTATATGGATGTGCAAGCTCTGGAGGGAGACAAATATGATGCTGACAGTGAGAGTGACGCATACATGTTCGAGTAGGAAAAGCAAGAGATGTGGTGTCGATTGCTAGAGAATGTTGAAGCTTTATTTAATCTAGTTTATTTACTTTCATACTCATTTACTTTTACAGTATTATTTTATAGCCCAATGTTATAGGGCTAAATTAAGAATGATTTTATTGGTTGGTTGTGGATGGTTAAACCAGAATAAGTTTGATACAATGTTATTTATTTTATTTAAAGTATCAATGGAAACTCAGTTGATTTAGTTTATTTCGCTATTTATTTAACTCTGACTAATTATCTGTGACATTTACATGGTGTGATTGAGGTTGGACATGCATCGCTTTTGAGATTGTGGGTTAGACTGAACATAAAATGTGTGTCAGTTCAGTCAACTCTGAAATTTTACATGTCATAAATTTGGGGTATGACAGGCTTGGTATCAAAGTGTTAAGCCATGCATGCCACTCAACCAAGACAATGTCATTTATATATTAATTAATTGAGCATTAGGTTTATAATAAAAGTCAAAAGACCATAACTGGTAATTATAAAACTAATTTTGTTGTTGTGTGTTAAACATCCAAAAGCATAACATGCTAGGAAAAGATTAGAAATTAATGCAAACCAAAAACCATGTGAATGGAAACATTTGCATAAAAAGAAAATATAGACAAGTACAAAAAAAAAAGTAACTGATTGTTCATAATGAGTGTAGTTCATAAGCTGAACCATTACTCGTCAAAATAACAACAGAAATGTAACTATCTCTGCTAAGTGTCTGATGGGGGAGGTATAGACCCGCGAACCTATTGGAAAGTCTACACCCGTGCTGTACCTAAAGTTGAAGTCTCACCCCTACTCTCTGGAGGCAACATGCCTACTCTCATCAACACTGCTTATATGCTATCAAGGCGAGTAGAGAAAGTAATCTGGGCATACCGTATCTGCCTGATCTGGTTCTCCGCTGTATGAGCATGCTCTCTCTGATCGGCCCAGATATCGTGAATCTCTGTCAGGACATCATCCAGTGTAGTGTAAGCCTGTACAGGATCCGTGGGAGATCACCACTCCGTACCTACACTGGTACATCCTTGTCCTCTTTGTCCTCTGCCTCCTCTGCTACCACCACTGCAAGAGCCTCTCGCTTCTAGGTGGGGGTGGTCTAGCCTCTAGCTCATCATCTGATAAGACCACTTGGTGCAACTCCATCTTGGTGATGGCATACCAGTCAAAGTCAACAGCCACCTTCTCATCAATGGCAAGCGCCTCATCCACATCAATGTCAAAGAGCATGAAGAGGTATGTAAGTAATCTCCCATAAGGCAGACGGGATGGACCTATGCTCTATGTAGCCATGATCATGACACTCATCAGAATGTACGATAGGCAAATAGGAATGCGAGTCACTAAGCGGTATGTGAGGAACTGGCAGAAGGCTAACACTTCATTGTAATGGCTGCCTTGGGGACAACGTTGTACTGGATTATTCTACAGTGCACTCTGGGAAGGGGGCGATAGTTGGCGCACTAATGCCGCCTGCCAAGGATAAGAATCTGGTCCCAAATCTCTACTCTCATACCCTCTATCAGAAAATCTTTCTCTTTTGGACCACCGAAAACCACTTTGCCTTCCATAGAAATCCCCAAGAGACCCACCAATTGCTTGGTGTTGAAGGAGATGTCAACACCCATTAGTCAGCTGAAATACATAGATCATGCTATAGCAAACTCATCGAGGCTGCAATAGAACTGTCTCACCAAATCCAGCCTGGTGATGATGCTGTAGTGAAGAATGGGTGACCAGCCCAGCGTCAAAGGTCGCCTGGACATTGAAACGTTCCAAGTCCTCTAATATGACACGCCTACCCGCCTCTACTAATTTGTTTTTGAGCCGGGGGTAAGACTCCTACATTCTAGTAAACGGAACCGCATCTCATCTAACATTGGAGGAGTAGGGACTCTGGACCTCTTTCTTGCAGCCATTTGTCTACAAAAGAAACAAATAACAAAATGCATAAACATGTGTGATATGCAAGGAGTAAATAGAGACAGTAGTGGATTTGAATGAGAAATTAGTTGAGTAATATCCAAATAGTTAAAATTTTCACAATAAGGAAAAGACATGAAGAAACAGTATGGTTGGTAAAAAAACCAAGAAATTGATAAACAATCATTGAAGGAACACATAGAGTAATTAGAGAAAAATCCCAAAATGAGCATGTTCATAGATATGAGAAATTTTCATGACTCACCAATGAAAACCATGGAAAACATGGAGAAAAATGTAAATAACCATATCAAAGTGAGGTACAACTCAAACATGATGGTATGCATTCATACAGAGAAGTATTTGAGCGAAAGTTGCATAAAAATGGAAAGTACTTGAATGCAAAGGAAAGCATAAATTTTGACATGATTCATGTGTAATATGCAATGTAGAATAGGATATGATCATTTATAATCATTAGAAATGCATTATGGAGGCATCGAATGGATAAAAATATGTTAACATTAGTTTGGAACACAAGAAAATGAGAAGTTAGGGTTTGAAAGTAACAATCCCAAACCCTAGAAAGGAGAAATAAACGTTGAGGAAGCAAGAATCATACCTAGGAGTGATGAGGAAGAAATTTGAATGGAGTGCCGAAGATTTGAAGTCCCCCGGATGCGAGAACCTTATGTTTGAAGGCGAAATGAGAAGTCCCAACTGCTTGAGAGAAATTAGAATGAACAGTAAAACTCTCAAAATCTGCATGGGCTTTATAGGGAGGGAAAATTTTCCCAATGCGATTCCCGATGGAAGTGGCAGTCGAATATCGCGACCGAATGTTCCCACCAGTTGGGTTTTGTGCTCTCGATAATGGCACCAGTCTGGACTATTAATCGCGCCACTATTACAACCGGATATCATGGTAGGATAGTTCCAGAAGACCCAGAAATGTTTTCGGCCGAGAGTCCCGATTGCAATTTTCAAAACCGGATACCGTGACCGGATACTTGAAATCTTGATATATTATTTAGTTTGGCTATTGTGTATTAGTGTCGTTTCGTACATGTTCTATTCCAATTCTATTCCAATATTACCCTTATACCGTTATTGTAAAACGTGTCACTAACCGTATTATGAAACGTTTCAGGAATCGTTACTGGTTATGAATGGCACCCAATACCCGCTCAGGTTCACGCAACAACGGTCTGGATGATGATGACTCAAATCTAGATGGTACGCAGCCACCCACTCTGCCTTTTGGTGATGGCACCGAAGGGGGAAACATGCTGCCACCACCACCCCAATCTACTCTTGAGAATATCCCAGTAATCATGAGGAACCTAGCTCAAATTATGGGCCAGGAACAGCGTGAGGTGCTAAGAGAATAGCAATAGGAAAGCCAGGCCAGGCAGCCATATTTTCTGAATGACCTCAGGGACATATTGAGGCCGGTACTGGTACCTCCAGGGACAGGTAATCAAGGGAACAATCCCACCACTATCCCTTTACCTGGAGCCAATGCTACCAACACTGTTGGAACGTCAACAGATCAGAACAAGGATGCGAATAAGGCTAATCGCACTATAGCAGCTACTCAGAACCAAGGAGTTTTAGGGATAGGAAGGAGGTGGAATATCTGAATGTATCCCAAAGGCAACTGTCTGTGGATAAATACCAACATAAGTTTGAAGAATTATTCTACTTCGCCCCGGCCAGCATGAAAGACGAAACGGCTAAGGCTCGTAGGTTTACCAAGGGTCTACGAGGCAACATCTGAGCTATTGTGGATGCACTAGGCAAGGAAGTATACTCTGATGCCATTCAGATGGCCAAGGTCATAGAAGCCAGTTTGCGAGACAACTACTTTGCATAGAAGGAAACTAACAAGAGAATAACCAACTTTACTGGCGGAAGAGCAACTGACAAAATTTCCCATACCACTCAAACCATGGCGAGACCGGCTATGGTTAAGATGGCATCAATGGGGAACCATCCAGCTATCCCACCTACCGCCAATCTCAAGTGTCTTAATTGTAGGGAGATATTACATTTCTAAAGGGAATTGTCCTCACCCTCCGAAAGCAGCTTAGAGGGGAAAAGTGTACACTGTTTCAGCCGAAGAAGTAGAGGTTTCTCCTGACATGGTAACAGGTATGCATTTACAATTATTACATTATTATTTGTGTGCATAAGCTAAAGCATAGTAAATTACCTTAGGTACCGTTACTATAGTGGGAGTTCGAGCAAGGGTACTCTTTGATTCAAGAGCTACCCACTCCTTTGTATCTCCATCCTTTGGAGAGAGTATCGAAGGTGATATAAAACCCCTTGAGGTGCCATTGGTTGTCTGATCACCTCTTGGTGCAGAAGTGATACTTAATGATTACCAAGGACCATGCCCAGTCCTAATAGGTGGTAGAAGTCTAGAGGCAAATCTGATTCAACTAGACATGTCAGACTTCGACGTAATTTTGGGTATGGACTGGTTGTCTTTACATAAGGCAAGCCTCTAATGTGCAGAGAAGAAGTTGTTGTTCGACGAAGGTGATAAGATGATGTTCGAATTCATAGCGGACAGGAAACCCAAGAAGAGGAAACTATTCCTCTCTGCACTCAACGCAGTGAAGTGTCTACAAAAGGGGGGAGTAGGATTTCTAGTGTCTGTCCTAGACGTTACTGCTGATAGACCTCAATTAGAAGACCTAGAGGTGGTAAAAGATTTTCCGATGTATTTCTTGAAGACTTACCAAGATTGCCACCAGATGGAGCAATAGAGTTTGTGATAGACCCATTACCAGGATCGACACCGATGTCTAAGGCTCCATACCAAATGGCACCTATAGAACTGAAAGAATTAAAGGTGCACTTACAAGAACTGTTGGATAAAGGTTTTATCAGACCTAGCATTTCTCCATGGGGCGCACCAATGTTGTTCGTGAAGAAGAAGGACAGTAGTGTATGATTGTGCATAGACTACTTTGAGTTAAACAAATTAACTACCGAGAACCGATATCCACTACCAAGGATAGATGACTTGTTTGACCAGCTACAAGGTGCTGCGATGTTTTCAAAGATCGATCTCAGATTAGGTTGCCACCAGTTGAAGATCAAGGAGAGTGACATACCTAAGACAGCTTTTCGAACTAGGTATGGGCACTATGAATTCTTAGTCATGTCATTTGGACTGACAAATGCTCCAGCATCATTCATGGAACTCATGAATCGAGAGCTTCATGATATGCTAGACACCTCAGTAATAGTCTTCATTGATGACATTTTGATCTACTCTCGCAATGAAGAGGAGCATAACGTACACTTACAACAAACCTTATAGAGATTAAGGGAGAAGACTCTCTAAGCCAGGTTTAAGAAGTGTGACTTTTGGCTAAATGAAGTGGTACTCCTAGGTCACGTAGTATCAGTAGAAGGTGTCACACCCCAATTTTGACTGAACCAAAAGTATGAGTGAACCGCCACTAAACCAACGATTCACACCAGGATCTCAATAAGACCATGTCCACTAACAAAAATCATTGCACATAACCATAATCAGAATACGATTAAATACAGCGGAAGTCTTAATAATAATGAACTGAGTACTTCTATTGATAAATAAATAAATTATCTAATTATTCAAAATACCAAAACATAAATAAATAGCTTTACATCATTTATAAAATCCAACTGAAATAAAATAATCAAATCATCCATATCCTAGAGGTACACGTAGAAAGGGTACTCGCATGAAGCGTCCCCTGCTTGCACTTCCAAGGTAGCAGCACCGCCATACACTAGAGCATCCATGTAGTCCTCGACAGTGTAACCTACATCAACATCTGAAAACATGTATATATACAAGGGTGAGCTCACAACTTAACTCAGTAAGAAAATCAGACAATGCAACGCACATCATGCATGAATAACATTCACATTATGGTCTGGTTTTAAATTTGCAATGTGCTATAGAAAGGATTGGCGGCCACTGCACCTCTATACATGAGTGTGTGAATCCGCCCAATGGATCAAACACCACTGTCGTCCCACATGCACCCACCATGGAATAGAGATAGAGCTAAAGTGTCTGGATCACACATCGCCAATACTTTTCCTGATGCCCTACCCATACCAACACGTAAGCCCCTATTGGCGAGGACTTGCAAACTGGGCTCGCAACTAACCAATCCTATATGTCATCACAATAGGCCCTATCCCAGTACAGCTCCCTATGACATAAAGATAGGGCTCGAGTCTAGTGGCCAAGCTGGAGACCACAGTGCCACTTCCTCCCCCTGATACCTTACCCGCACCAAGCATGCTAAGACAGAAGCGATACAAAAAGGTGCTAGTGTGAGGAATGATCCTAGACCCCAGGCCCTTCCCATTCTACACACCAACAAAAACAATCACATGCCTAGCAATTACATCCTAGCATAGCGAGTATGCATGAACAATATAATTAATGAAAGTAAAGATGACATGCGAGTATGCACAAACACCAATCCACATAATCATAATTACTAACAATATTTTACTATTATTAAGTTATTAGGGTTTAGGTCTGATTCCCTTACCTGAGCCTTGATTGCTATCTTGCTCCGCGTCTCAAAATCCAAACTCGCTATCACAAGGTCCTACACGATGTTAGGGTTGAATTAGAATTAGTTTCTTAGGGTTTACTTTGGTCGGAAAACCAACTGGATCAAAATATACCCCTCACAGTGCATACCGGTCGCAGGTACCGATCGCTGCACTGTAGGAAAAGGTGCGACTGGTCCCCCCACAGACCAGCTCCCGAAAGGTACTGGTCGCAGTACCGGTCGCATATGGTGCTACCGGTATGGTCGTCCGATATGCCTCCGGAATACCACCAACTTGGTGTTCGCCTTCCGTCGGTGACCCACTATTGGTTCTAGGGTTTCTCCTATGCATTCTAGGCCTAAACAACGAGTTAGAGTTGTTTCATGTTCCATTCAAGTCGTAGTTTCGATGATCCTTAGCCTAGAATCCTAATCTAGGATTTATTGACTGTATTAGGGTTTGACGACAATTTAAGGGTTTTAGATCAATACCTCGCCTTGCATGGTATTGATCAAATCATGATTAATCATCTATAATGCTTAACTTAGAGAGAAGTTCAAGCACTTACCGTTGGTTTGTAACTATGGTGTTCTTCGTCCAACGACGGCTCCTCTCCCATCTTTCTTAGCTCCTTCTCTTTCTTCGATCTCCCATCTTTCTTAGCTCCTTCTCTTTCTTCGATCTCTTTCTCCTCTCTAGGATTTGTGAGAAACAATCAAAGAGTTCTAAGGAGGTTTAAGGGTCCTTAAATAGACTAGGTTGGGGTTTAGGAAGTTTTCCTAAGTTAGGAAAGTCCCTAGGCTCGAGATTTGGCAAGCGGGACCCACAGAGATCCTTTTTCGGATCTAACTAGTCTACCAGCGCAGACATACCGGTCGACCGGCACCATCGACCGGTACCATAAGACCGGTATAAAAAATATCATATTTTTAGGTCCGTTTTCATACCTGGTTGTCATCTGCTCGTCCCATCTGGCCCAGTAATGATTGGAAGACCTGTTACGACATAAATTAAAGGTTTAGATCGAGTTCATGGAGTGTGGGTTTTACAACTCCCCCACCCTTAAAAGAAATTTTGGCCTCAAAATTTACACGTACCTTGTTCATCGAAAAGGTTTGGATACTCCTTTCGCATTGCGTTCTCCTCTTCCTAAGTGATTTCTTCTACATCTTAGCTTTTCCAATGCATTTTCACATAATGGGTATCTTTGCTTCGGAGATGTTGTACCTTTTAGCTTGTGAGCATCACAGGTATCACCTCAAATGTCAAGTCCTCTTTCAAGTCTGGTGGGTCTGCTGTCAAGATGTGCGATGGATCCCTGACATACTTCTTCAATAAAGAAACATGGAACACATCATGAACGCTTGACATGGATGGTGGTAGAGCCAGTTAATATGCCACATTACCACGTCTGGTCAAAATCTTGTAGGGTCCTACATACTTAGGGCATAGCTTTCCCTTCTTACCGGACCGTTTCAGACGTCGCACAGGTGATATCTTCAAGAACACCTTGTCACCTACTACAAACTCCAGATCTCGACGTCGGTTATCTGCATAGTGCTTTTGTTGAAATTGAGTTGTCTTCACTCTTTCCTTAATTTGATCAATCGCTCGAAAAGTTTCTTCTACGAACTCTGGTCCTACAGTTTTTTTCTCTCCCACCTTATTCCATAATAGAGGTGTACGATATTTTTCCCATAGAGTGCATCATATGGAGCCATTTGGATCGTAGCCTGGTAACTATTGTTATAAGCAAACTCGATGAGCGATAGCTTCTCGTCCCAAGCTCCTTTGAAGTCTAGGGCACACGCTCGGAGCATAACCTCCAAGATTTGAATAGTTCTTTCTGACTGCCCATCTGTCTGAGGATGAAAAGCTGTACTAAACTTCAACTTGGTTCCCATGGCTTTCTGTAATCCTTCCCAGAACTTTGATATAAAGCGGGGATCTTTGTCAGATACTATACTCTCTAGGATGCCGTGAAGTCTGACTATATTATCCACATATAGCTTGGCTAGCTTGTCCATGGTGTACTGAGGTCTGACAACGATGAAGCGAGCTATCTTGGTAAGTCGATCGACTATAACTCATATGGCATCCATTGACCTTGGTATCAAGGGTAGGCCAGTGACGAAATCCATTGTGATACAATGCCACTTCCATGCTGGCTCCGGTAGTGGTTGTAGCAAACATGTGGGTCTCTGTCTTTCTGCTTTCACTTGCTGAAAGTTTAGACATTGGAATACGCATCGAGCTACATCCACTTTCATACCCCTCCACCAATATAGTATTATTAAATCATGGTACATCTTGGTGCTTCCCGGATGTACCGAATATGGGGTGTAATGAGCTTCTATCATAATTTTGTCTCTGATATTTAAGTTCTCACTCTCAGGTATACATAATCGTCCACGATACGTGAGTACCTTGTATGAATCCAAGGTAAACTCGGGGTTGCTTTTACCCTTCTCTAGATCTGCTTGCACAGTCTTCAGATGTGGATCCTGTAGGATTGCTACTTTTACCTCATCCATTAGATCCGATGAAATCTTCAAAGCTGCGAACATCAATGCAAACTTATGAATTAAGCACTGTTCCACTGGATCTTCCGCAGTCTCTAATATATGTTCTTCATCATTCTCTATTGTGCCTGAGGCTGCAGCACACAGTGCAACATTTGTACTAGGTCCTGCCTCAGGTTTTAATGCCTACTTTATGCTTAAGGCATCTGTAAGCACCATATTTTTGCTATCCTCAGCATAAATGAATCCACATGGTAGATTTTTGACTTTTAACCCAAAGGTTTGTGATTCTTTAATGAGCCCCACAACAGGGTCATAGGATATTACCTACTTGGATGAATAGGTTGTGAAATTATCTTCAAAATGAGACCGGAATCATCAAATTCTGACATCAAACAAGAAAGATATCACAGTTTGAAAGTGTAAGGGCATTTACATAATTATAGTATGATGCATGCATTATCATTTAAACTTCAAATCATCATATCTTGGTCATCTGATATCAAAATCAGATGATTCAAAGGCCAATATTCTTTATTTTCAGTCTTTTCTAAAGTAGACGTAAAAAATCCCAGGTAGAAGTCATCGGTGGGCCCCATGCAAGCTTTCATGCAAAATTATCGATAGAACTTCAAAGCTTCATATCTTTGCCGTTCTACGTCAGATTCAGATGATTCAAAGGTCATTATTCTTCATTTGTGATGTTCTACAAAGTGGAATTGAAAAATTAGGTACATAAGTCTCTGAAGGGTCCTATGCAAAATTATATATGGAAATGGTTATTTAATCTTTGAAAATTCATATTTTGGTCACCCCACATCCAAATCAGGTGATTTCAGTTTCAATATGTTCCATTTTTAGTACTCTACAAAGTGGACGTAAAGGATTTTCGATAGAAGTCTCTGAAGGATCCCATGTAGAATGGTTAACCAAATTATCAATAATTGGCCTGCTTAGATTTTAGAAAGAAAAATTTTCATATACACCCCAATAAAGAATGGAAACATCATCTACCTCCAAAAAATTTTAAAAACCTCATCTAGTACCCAAAAAGTTTGCTCCGTTAATCAACGAAGTCCACTCCGTTAACAAAATTTCGTTAGTTGCTGACGTCAGTTGCGATGAACATTTTAAAGGACCATACTACCCTTTTAGCATTGTTAAAGGACAAAAATACCCTTTATTCATAACTTACCCTACCAAAAAGTTCATCTCGATTTGTAACAGTGAAATTTAAAATTTTACTCTCGATCCTCTGTTCACGACGGCGATTGTCTTGAAGCTTTTCGAATCTTCTCTTCGACGGCGACGGTGACAGACTTCATCTTCCTCGAGTCTTCTGTAGCTTCTTCTTCTTTACCGGCGAAGGATAATGTGTAGTTTCTTCTGTAGTTTCATCAATCATTGGGGTTGAGGTTGCAACTACAAGGAATCGATGAACAGTGGAATCGACGAACATTGGGGTTTCATCTTGCATGTCTTATTCTTCCCTGTCCATCTCAAGTTAGTGCTACTAATCATCTGAATATCATCATCCCCTTTTCCCCAATATCCCATCAGGTATGTGAAAAAACCCTAACCTAAATATTGAAGAGATTGAGAAAAATTATCAGTTAGGGTTTTAGTAGTTTTAGTTTGATGTTGAACTATTTATAGTCCATTGAATCTAGGAATTCAATTTCCTTTCATAAATGTGTTTTATCTCCACAGTCTATAGGTGGTCCTACAGAGCCGACAGGTTTGCCCACCCGAGTGGTCGACCAACCACTCGGGTATGTGAAATTGTTTCATTTTTGGCAAAAGCCCCTTATGTTAGTAACTTTATTTTGAATCTTGATTCTTTCTTGCCTACAGGTCAGATTTTGCATCTGTGTTCCACTAAGTTTATTCTCAATACGGTAAAGAAGTGGTCCATTCCTATTGTTTATACAGGTAAAGAAGTGGTCCTATTTGTTTATTGTTAGTAACTAATTTTTAATGGTTTTAGGTACTGTCTATGTTAATTTATGTTGATTGACACTGCTTTTGTTAAAGGAACCAAAGCATGTCATTGCCAAATAGCAAGTGCTTTTGATTAAATAAGTTTTTGTTGTTATACTATTCTGCCATGGCAGTCTCTCTCCCCCTCCCTTTCCACCTGCAAAAACTGTCTAAAAAAGGGACCTTGTTGTAAGGGACCTCATTTTCAAAAACTTTTGAAAATGTTTATAAGGAAAAGTTCTTATTTTGGGTAGTCTGAGATTAGGATAGATACCCATTGAAGCAAGAAAGTGTATGGGTTTAACAATACATACAAACTAGGAACCTACAAACTAATAGTACTCGATCGTAGTGATGTTAATGACATTCTAATGCATTTTATGGGGCTCTCCAGCTGCAGTTATAGAATTAAAAAAGGAACAGCTATTGGTCTTTGATTTACTAAAAAGGAACAACTATTGGTCTTTTTTACTATTGTTACTGTTTTACAGTTTCTTACTCTCTCTTTCATATGCAGATTAGAATATGTTTGTCATCCATGGCTGTTTATAACTTGTTTTTTCTCATTTTGTAAACAGAATTATCAACATGGGTGAAAAGATGAGTTTGTACTATATGTATAAGGATGAAATGGAAGTGAAAGTAGTTGATGATGATTGTATAAGCTGGATAGATGTAGTCCCACTCGCCTATTGTACGGTGTCTCGGATCCATTCCGGATGGTAGATCTGTGGACTTTTCAGTCAGGGCAGAGATGCCCAATGGTGAATACACTGAAGTGAAGGGTGATGGTGATGTAGTGAAATTGGTTGAAATTTATAAAGCAGAGGGTAGAGCCATTTTGTTCGAAATATATGGAGTAAATGTGGGTGAGGCCACATTAGGAAGTTATAAAATCAATGGATATGACTCAGCAATGATTGGTAGACCAAAGCCAACACAGAGGCAATCAAGAAAGGTAGTTGTAAAGAGACCTATGAAAAGTAGAGAGTCCATAACTACCAGTGCACCAGTCAGTACGGCTGTGGAGGAAATGGTGTCCAAAACTTCAAGTGCACCCGAGCCCGCCCCCTCCTCAAACGTTGGGCGAGTGGTGGTAGCGGAAAGGGGAAAGAACCAGTTGTTGCTCTTGATAGTGAAGATGACCCACTTGATGAAAATTGGGACACCAATAAGGAAGAACACAGTAATCAGTCCGAAGGAGATAAAGGTGTGGAGTATGAGCAAGAGGACCAGTTTGAGGAATTAAATTTTTTTGAAATTGAGGGTGAAGATTTTGGGGAAGAGACCACCAGCAGGGATGAGGAGATAGACATAGATGATGTGAGAAGGGTAGAGATTACAGAAAGGTCTATCTATGAAAATGTCGACACTTATAGGAATGTTTTGACAGATTTTGTCATTCAAGAGGGAGTACAGATAATTAGACTTAAAAATGATAGGAAGAGGGTTACAGCCATCTGTGCCAAAGATGGGTGTGAATGGTTAATTCATGCTTCCGTGTCACCAGATGGTCAAACATTTATAGTGAGAAAATGTAATACTCACCATACTTGTCAAAGGGAGCAAACCAACAAAAATGCCACTTCTATATGGATTGCAAAGAAGCTTCGTAATAGGTTGAAAGTAGATCCAGATATGAAGTCAGATAGCATGAAGGCTGCCCTAATGACAAAGTATGGTATTAAGCCTACAAATCAGCAACTTTATAGGGCAAAGTTGGTTGCCAAGGAGGAGGATTTGAGTAGTCATAAAAAATCATATTCAAAACTGTCCAAATATGGCGAGATGGTGCTAGAGAGGAACCCAGGAAGCATATACAAGTTACAATATGAGGAGGCATCAGCAACGACTCTGAAACCAGTGTTCAAAAGGGTATTTGTCTGTTTTAATGCTTGTAAGCAAGGATTCTTGAAGGGATGTAGGCCATTCATAGGCATTGATGGATGTCATTTGAAAGGCAGTTATAAGGGAATTCTATTAGCAGCCACTTCAATGGATGCCAATAATGGCCTGTTTCCACTTGCATTCTCTATTGTGGAAAGTGAAAATTGAGACTCCTGGACATGGTTTCTGGCAGCACTCTCAGAGGCAATATCAAGTGACATTGATGGGCATCATCTGACTTTCATGTCAGACAAGCAGAAGGTAATGTAAATAATTTTGTTAAAGTTGTAGTTAAGTAGTAGGATTCCTAAGTAGTATATCGTAGATGTTGCCTCTGATTTTCTTACCTTTTTTTTGGCTTATTGTATTGTCATAGGGATTATCTGAGGCAATTACTGATATTTTCCCTAATGCCAACCAAAGGTTGTGCTGTAGACATCAATACAGCAACTTTCAGAAGAAATTTCCTTCACTCATGTTGAGAAAACTATTCTGGACAGCATGCAAGGCATATAATGCCATAGATTTTAACAGAGCAATGAATGAGTTAAAAGCAAATAAAAGGGAAGCATATGAATGGTTGATGAGAAACCCAGTGTCTGCATGGGCTAGACACGCATTTGACCACATGATTGTTAGTGACCATGTCACTAACAACATGTCAGAGTGTTTCAATCAGTGGATACAACCCTCTAGAGGCAAACCTATACTGATTTTGCTTAATGAAGTCAGAATTAAGCTTATCAGTAGGATGCATGATAGATATAAGAAGGGTTGTGATTTTAGTGGGAGGATATCACTTGGTATCAAGAAAAAGTTAGTGTCTGCTCAACAAACATCTAGGAATTGTCAAGTCATGTCTTGTGGACCAGATGAGTTTGAGATCAATGACAGCCATAGTAGGTATGTAGTGGACATGAAGAAGAAAATGTGTGAGTGTTCTGCATGGGAAGTGAGTGGGCTTCCATGTAAGCATGCTATAGCTGCAATCCTATTCCAGAGGGGTAATGTGGAAGACTATGTATCTTCATATTTTTCAATTGAAAATTTTATGTTTTCCTACTCTGAGTTCATTCATGCCATGCCTGGCTTGGACTCTATTCTGATAAATGAAGATGGGCCTATTGTACAACCTCCTAAATATAGAAGGAGAGCTGGTAGGCCACACATAAAGAGGAGGAGAGCAGCCAATGAGGATGCAGCAAGTGAGTTTAGAAAGAGAAATTCAACTGTCCACTGTTCCTACTGCAAGGCAATTGGTCACAATGCTAGGTCATGCAAGAACAAGAAGAATGATGCTTCCAGACACAGTGGTTCTTCTCAACATGAGGTTTCTCAACAAACTGGTTATTCTCAACATGGAACACATCTAACATCCATTCTTATACCAAGGAAGAAAAAGGCTAGAACTGGTTCTTTTATTGTTTCTAAATCTTCTCTTAAATGTCACTATATAGAGAAATGGAAGAAAAAGGCAAGAAATTAATTCTCAGGAAGCAAGTGTTTCTCAAGAAGGAACAAGATCGACAAGCAAGGTAGCATTAATGCATACATAAATATCCCAATAAATTTGTTTGATATTAATATTTTTTTTCTTATATGTGACCTTGTAGAGAACAAGAAAAGATGGATCTATTGGATCACAGATGCAAACCCGATCACAATCATCTAGGACATCTCCGCAAACAAGTATACAGGCAATAGCAAAGGGAAGATTGGCTGAGAAGGTAGTAAAGTTTAGGAAGAACTGGGCAGAAAGGCATAAGTAGTTTGAAAACAAGGAAATGGATAATGTCAAGTACTGTAATTTTTTGTGAATTTTTTATGATGGTTGTTTGGTTTTTTCTGTGATGGATGATATATAGTGATGGTAGTCTTTTTTATGGTTTTTCATGCATCTTTGATGGTTTAAACAGACCATTTGGTACTTAAAAGTTTGTTACTATGAATGGTTTTGTAAATTTACTCAGTTCGATTTTTCTATTGTAATGGTTTTTCAGCTTAATATGATGGTGGATCATTATAATTTTGCACTTGATACAAGATATTTTATTGGATGTGCATGTTTAGTATTTCTCTTCATTTTTATCAGGTTCCATCCCAAGATAATGTCATCGGGTATACATGGAATAAGCTTAGTGCATACCTCAATTGATTATGAAGCAGGATACTATGAATTATGGGGTAAAATCCCCCAATCGTTATCGATAACCTTGAATGATTCTTCACCGTAATCTTTGAAAGCAATATCAATACTAGTAGCACTGGCATCCAAGCTGTTCTCAACCAACTCCTTGACTGCGGATGAGAGATCAAGAGTTACTTGTCCTGAGCAGATCCTATGAACTACACCCTTGTTTATAGGTTTAATGGTTGGAGAATTAACTGTTGCTTCCTCCATAGAGACACGGCACAGGGAAATAAAATCACAAAACCAACAATCGATTCAAAGAGTCATATGGCCTAATTTAACAGACTGATATTGACCATGACCGACTAAGTTGCTTGTTAAAACTGCTTGTTAGGAGCTTAGTGCATACCTCAATTGATTATGAATAGGAATCCTTATGAATATTACAACTCCAAAACCCAAAATTTAATTGAAAAGATGAAGCAGGATACTATGAATTCCTTGACACATTTGAGCAAACATCAGGATTTTTCTTGACAAATGAGGGTAAAAAATGGAAAAAAGTTGTGTGAAAACTCTGTAAAGACACAGAAAGGCAAATCGGGTTTTCTATTTTGTATGTGTTTCCTATTTTTTTTTTTTTTTTTTTGGGGGGAGGAAAAGAGGTTGGAATGAACCATCAATTTGAAGAGACAAGGGTCTAAAAACTAGGCAATAAACAACTGTCATCATTTCCTGGTATTCTCATGGTCCTGTGTTCATGCTAATTGTCTTTGAACTTACGAAAGCATTCATAGATGGGAGAAGGAATAACAAACATTTCTACACATTTTTACATTAGAAAGCAGGCAGTACAAATTTTGCACTATTACTATCACTAATAGACTAACTCTCTCTCTCATCAGGATTGTTCAAATCTAATTTCTCTACAGCATCAAGGATGTCTTCAAACATCTTAGAATTTTGCACATTAGCTCTAATTACTCCTCTTAAGTAACCTCTCAAATAATTCGAGGGAGGAGTTCTTTGAGCACTTGTCATACGTATTGCTTGGGTCCGTGAGCTTTCAATTTTTCGATGGGAAGATTCTCCTCTCTCCACATTTACAAGATCGATACCCATACCCTCACCGATTGCGAAGATCGGGTCATCGTTCCCTCTATCCATTGAAACATCCCGCATCCAGGATTATCCACCTGTAAGACAATTATACAAGAATTTCATATTACGACTTTCATCAATACGACAACAAATAAAATGTGAAACTAGATTAACACTCACTCCTGTGGAATGTGGACAACACCAAAATTATCGTCCATTATTTCTTGTCGTTTTTGCAGTTCTCACTTTGCAATTCCCAGCTCCATAGAAACATTGTTTCAAATGCTTTACCCATATAACAAACTGTTGACAATGTTGGCAACTAAAATACCTTCTCCCAATATTTTTGCCCATGGTCGTTGCACGTACGATACATATAGCACCACACTTCTCACAATTTAGATCCATTTTCTAAATACCTGGCAAATACATTAGTAAACAGTATAATTAATCAAAATTAAATATTACTTAATTATTGTCTGTACAGAAAGGACTTCAAAACCGTAGGAACCAAAAGTATATGTTTGTGGTGATGTTTTAGTTCGGAAAAAAATAGTACCTAAAACCACTAAAAATTCTGGGTTGTGATTCTGGGTCATGATCCCTCGGCAAAAAACAGTACCCAAAAAAATAGATCCAATATCAGGTGTGAAAGATCCACTCGGTTATGACTCTGGGTTGGATCCCTTGCCAAATCAGGTGCCAATTTTTTTGGTAGTCATGATACGGTTTCATCTGCATGATTTTTTGTTAGCCTTGATATGATTTCATTTGCACACCTTTGCAGTGGTCGTCCTTCTCCACTACTTTCAGACTAACATCTAAAATCAATTAATCAAAGAAGGGACCAGCAAACTTATCTAGTAAGATATTTCAAATCAAACCTATTGACCTGGTTGCGGAGCAAACTTATCTAGTAAGATGACGGACAGAGGAAAAAAATGGAAGAAGATGACGGACATTTTTAAAAAAAAAAAAGGGAGAAGACGATGAACAGATAATAGAGAAAAATAGAGGGAGAAGATGGACAGAGAAAATAGATGGGAGAAAGATGATAGATGGATGAAATAGAGGGGAGCACATCCACTAACCTGGTGGCAGCGCTCGGATGCCGGTGATGGGTGATGAGATGCCGAAGATATGATTCCACCATCGACCACAATGAAGAGGGAACCAGCACCGTAGAGAGAATCAACTCAGAGGAAACCAACGCAAACTGGAGTCGACTGAGGGCTTGGGTGAGATTGAATATGAGAGAGAGACACAATATACATAACATTACAAAGGTTAAATTAGTCATTCAACATATGCCTTTAATATTTCAATTTTTAATAAGAAGGGTAAAATTGTATTTCAACAATCCCGTCAGTTAGTTGGATGTGATTGAGGTTTTTGAAATTTTATGGAGGTAGATGATGTTGCCAATCCTTATTGGAGTGTATATGAAAATTTTCCTAATTTATATGTTGGCCATTTTATTTCCAAATGAGGTGATTCAAGTTTCAATATTTCTCATTTTTAATGTTCTAAAAAGTGAACGTAGAAAATTTGGAATAGAGGCTATCAAAAAATTCCATGTGGAATGGTGGCAGAAATGGACTATGAAATGATAGAATAAGTCAACTTGGTCCAAACCAGCTCAATCCAACTTAGTCCAACTCAGTCCAGCCCAGCTCAGACCAATCCGGATCAAGTCATGTCGGCCCATATGTATGCATTTCTTGTATATATATTTATATAATGTATAATATATTATCATATATACTATATATGTCTTATATATATATATATATATATATATATATATATATATATATTATAGGAAAGAAAAGAAGGAAGAACGTGAGAAAGAGAGGTTTTCTAGAAGCCGTGAGAAAGAGAGAGGGAGAAGGAAAAAAGGAAAGAAGAGAAGAAGGAAAAAAAAAGAAAAGGAAGGGAGAGAGAGAGAGAAAGAGAGGTTTTCTAGAAGCCGTGAGAAAGAGAGAGAGAAGAAAAAAAGGAAAGAAGAGAAGAAGGAAAGAAGAAGAAAAGGAAGGAAGAGAGAGAGAGAAAGAGAGGTTTTCTAGAAGCCGTGAGAAAAAGAGAGGGAGAAGGAAAAAAGGAAAGAAGAGAAGAAGGAAAGAAGAAGAAAAGGAAGGAAGAGAGAGAGAGAAAGAGAGGTTTTCTAGAAGCCGTGAGAAAGAGAGAGGGAGAAGAAAAAAAGAAAGAAGAAAAGAAAAAATGTGGGGAAGGAAGAGAAAGAGGAAAGAAGAGAAGAAAGGAAAGAAGAAGAAAAGAAAAGAAGGGATTTTCTAGAAGAAGAAGAAGAAAAGGAAAAAAGGGATCTTCTAGAAGAGGAGAGGAGAGGATAAAAAGGCCAAAAGAAAGAGAGAGGGGGATTTTTTTTTCTAGAAGAGAGAAAAAACGTGAAAGGGAGAGAAGTCAAGAGAAAGAGAGAAAAAGAAAAAAAAAGAGAGAAAACATGAAAGAGAGAAAGAGAAGAGAGAAAGGAGCAGAGAAGAAGAGAATGAGGATTCACCTTCAGAAATCTTGATACGATCTCCAAAAAATCCTACATCAAAGGTTTCGCTCCATTCGAGCACAAGGTTGGTACCCTAAAACGAATTTAGTGGTCTTTAAAAGGTTTGAATGTTGATTTTGCTTGAAAAGGCTTATTTTTATTAAATCTCGATCAGGAATGCCCTATTACATGCATGTTGATGTTTAGGATGCTCATGTCTAACATTTTTTATGTACGATAATTTGTTTAAATTATTCAATGATGAAGATTTGAGTGCTATATGATGATGTTTGATGTTTTTGATAAAAATTACAAAGTAAATTTCTAATCTAAAATTTCTAGATTTAGGATCCAAATTTGGGATGTGCATCTCATGTGGTTTTGTTTAGATTTTGAAGTCCAAATTTTTATGAGATTCTATCTGATATGTTAGAAAACTCCCCTAGAAATTTCGTTCCATTTGAAATTGGGAAAGTCTATCAAACAAATTCTTCTTTGGCATTGCTGCCCTACTCGGGTATAATGCAATCCCCTATCAGAAAGTCTCTAGAAAAGGATTTTACGGCCATAATCAGAAAAGCAACTTCCTATGAATTTTTTAGATATGGAAGTCTTCTAAAAAATGGCACTAGTTTCGGATTTTTTTCAATTTTTCATTGAATTGATATTGATTTTGAAGTGCATAGTGCTCTGTTTTTGAATCTGTTAGGATATACTGATTGGCATAACTGAAAAGTATCTTTTTCATAATGAGAATGTTCTGTTTTCACTTGTTTTTCTTGATGAAATTTTAGATCTATCAATTATCTACATGGACATATATTTGGATTTAATTTTCATTAAGTATGGGATTTTATACAGAATTTATGGTGCAATTGGTCAAAAATGGAACAGACTTGACCAGTGCACATATCTAGTCTTGTGGCATTCATTTGACCTGGTTTCATCCGCTGTTGGGATTCGACCCCTTCAGATGAAATGTAGCATGTCAAGTCATCTTTCTGTAAAAAAGAATAGGGCTTAATTTGAGTTACAAGATACCTACTTATGGTCATTTTGTTGTAATATGTCAGAATTTAAAATCAGTTCCTAGTTTGTGCATTACTTGAAACTTTGTGTCACAATTTTGACATTTTTGAGTCATTATGTATTTCAAATGTCTTTATAAAAGTTATAATATTTTCAAAGAACTTCTTGAACATATGTTTTTTTGATAATTTTGGGTTTTTCAGAAAGGTTTCATTGATGTCTCATTCACTGTAATATGCAATTGATTGCTTGAGTGATTTGATGAATTCTACCATATTTGATTGCATACTTGCTACATTTAGAGTATCCACATGCCATATTTGGATAAATGGTCACATTTAGAGTATTCACATGCTTTGTTTGGATTGTGCACATACCATGTTTGCCATATCCATGTGTTGCTGTATTTGATAGAATAAATAGATTTTTTTGCCATATTTAGTAATATCTTGATAATTACCATATTTAGACATGCCATGTTTAGACTTGCCTTGCTTAGAATATAGCATATTAAGTTTTACTATGTTTAAATAAATTTTTATGGTATCATATGCCATGTTAGGGAGATTTTCATAATCTTGCAATATATTGTTAGTTACCATAAACATCATACATGCCATGCATAGATAGAATATTTCATTTGTGGCAATAATTTTATTTTTTACAACACCCTAGTTGAACTGCCATGTATGCACACTTCTAGAAGACAATCTAGGTGTGGGGACATACATTTAGGCACCCACATTCTCGGAAAGGGTATAATGGAAAATAATAAAAATCTTAATAAAGAAAGAGAATGCTTTGCCAAACCTTCCAAAATTAGAGCTTAGGATGAAAAGGGTAGCTCAAGATGATTTCTGCCCCTCAGTAAATCCTAAACCTAGAATAGGTTCTAAACCCTAAACCTAAAATAGGTTTTCAATCCTAAACCTAGAACAGGTTATTTCAGCCATTTTTTTGAACTACGTGGATTCTGATTCCTAGGGTAAACCCTAGGATACGCAGGTTATTTGGGAGAATCCCAAATTTGGATCCACACCTTAGTCCACTCGGACTATCCATAGATCCACTAAGATATCCATCCACATTTTGACCCAAATAGGGTTATCCACATTCAGACCCATAAAGGGTTATCCATTCTTAGATCCACTAGGACTATCTTTCAGTTCGTATGGACTATCCTGATCCTAACCCATAGGGTTTCTCAGCCTTTCAAGCATAAACTTCAACTTGAACAATGAACTTAATCACGCACAAGCATAAATCACAGCCATAAACTTTAATCACACCTGAACTACGATGGTGAACCTGATTTTTGAAATAATTTTGTGATATGTAGGCAATCTGATGGATACAGATTCGGTTCAATGACATCAAATCACTTGGTTTGGTTCGATTTAATAGATAAAGTCTAGCATAACAAAGGTATAGGAGACCGATTTTGATCGGACGGTTTGGGTGCCTAACCCCTTCCCATAACCGTAACCTGACGCTTACCCAATCTCTGATGGACCAGAAATCCAATCTAAGGGTCATGAGTCAATCGAAGTTTTACCTTAGGGTGAGATTTCACATTTCTAAGGTCCTAGACCTTAATCTAGGTGGCGACTTCCAAAAAAACAAAATTACGATCTTTGTCCTCACAGCATCAACTACGACATTGCCTTACCCGGATGGTACTAGATGTCATAATCATAATCTTTTAATAGTTCCAACTATCTCCTCTGTCTCATATTCAGGTCCTTCTGAGTAAAAAGGTAAGTCAAACTCTTGTGATCTGACTTGATTTGAAACTTTTCACCATAAAGGTAGTGCCTCCAAGTTTTGATTGCGTAAATGATCGCTGCTAACTCCAGATCATGCAATGGATAGTTCTTCTCATACTCTTTCAACTGTCATGATGCGTAGAAAATCACTTGTTCTCCTTGCATCAACACATATCCAAGACCCAACCCTGAGGCATCTGTATATAGGGTGAACGGCAAGCCTGGTGCTGGGATGGTCAAAATAGGTGCAGAAACTAGTCTTGACTTCAGAGTCTGAAAGCAATTCTCAATCTCATCTGTCCATATGAACTTTTCTCCTTTCTTAGTTAATCTGGTGAGTGGAACGACGATTCTTAAGTAGTCTTCCACGAATCTTCTATAGTAACCAGCTAATCAAAGGAAACTACAAATCTCTGCAACTGATTTCGGTGCATCCCATCCTACTATAGCTCCGATCTTGCTTGGATCTACCTTGATATAGTCTATAGATACTACATAACCCAGGAAGGCCACTTCCTTAAGCCAAAATTCACACTTCTTGAACTTGGCGTAAAGCTTCTCCCTTCTCAGCCGTTGTAGGGCTGCTCTCAAGTGTGTTGCATGAGTCTCCCTGTCCTTTGAGTAGACCAAGATATCGTCAATGAATACGATGACCAAAGTGTCCAACATGTCATGAAACACTCGGTTCATCAGTTTCATGAACGACGCTGGAGCATTAGTTAACCTGAACGACATTACCAGGAACTTATTATGCCCATACCTTGTCCTGAAAATATTCTTCGGAATATCTCCTGCCTTGATCTTCAATTGGTGATACTCTGATCTAAGATCAATCTTCGAAAAAACCTTTGCGCCCTACAATTGATCGAATAGATCATCAATCCTAGGTAAAGGGTATCGGTTCTTGATGGTTAACTTGTTCAACTCCCGGTAGTCGATACATAATCGTACGCTACCATCCTTCTTCTTTACGAACAATACAGATGTTCCCCACGGTGATATGCTTGGTCGTTTGAAACCCTTATCTAGTAGTTCTTGTAACTGGGTCTTCAACTCTTTTAATTCTGTAGGAGCAATCCTGTACGGTGCCTTAGACACCGGCACCGACCCTGGCATAAGGTTTATCACGAACTTTGTAGCCCTATCTAGAGGTAGTCTAGGTAGGTCTTCTGGAAATACATCTGAAAACTCTCATACCACATCCAGATCTTCCATCTTTGGCACCTCTGCAGCATTGTCGACCATAGATACTAAGTAACCCACTCCTCCCTTTTCTAAGCATCTCTTAGCTTTTAGAGCAAAGAGGATCAGATTTCGCTTCCTAGGTAACTTGGTTCCAGTGAAGCTAAACTCCTTTTCCTTATCATCCTTAAAAACAAGTTTCCTTTCGCCACATAATAAGCTAGCTGAATGATGGCCTAGCCAATCCCTTCCCAAGATGACATCAAAGTCTGCCATCTCGAGTTGGACCAAACTGGCTTCCGGGTTTTGCCCATCAATAATAACTGGGCACGGCCCATAGCATTTATTCAAGGCTACTTCTACTCCCAACGGAGAGCGAACTAATAAGCTTAGAGTTAAGAGCTTGACAGGTAACTCCATTCTCTTCCTAAAAGATACAGAAACAAAGGAGTATGTAGTTCCAGAGTCAGAGTACTCTGGCAGGTACACCAGCTATATCTACAGTTCTTGGAATTTAATTATTCCTTAGTCTACATGCTCATACATAGTAATGCAGTAACCAAAATAACAAGAAATGGATTCATATCAGTAACCACATCAAGTGATGCGGCTACCTTCTCAGTGGTGACTGCGAATACCTTCCCTTGCTGTGGCGGTTGCTTTCTTGGTAAAATGCAAGTCTTTGCATAATGGCTCAATTGCTGGCAGTTGAAACATTTGACATTAGGGTTTTGAATAGCTATCTATGGTGGTGGTGGCGCAGTAGTATTCCTTGCTGGCACCACAGCAGACTGAGCCCTGTATGGGCGGAATGGTCTAGTATTCCCTCCACCCGAAGTCTCAGTAGCAGACCTCTTCAGTCCCCTATTTTGAGCAAAGAAGCTATCTCTTTGGCTTGATTCAATCATTCGGGCGATCTGCACAGCTTCGTTATACACCTTCTTCTCCAAACCCAAAACGTGTTCACGAATGCTTCCTCGTAATCCCATAGTGAACCTATGGGTTTTGGTTTCCTCCTCTTGCATGCTCGTTGGAGCGAAGAAAAATAGCTCTTCGTACCTCTGCAGGTACGCATCCACAATCAACTCGGATTGTTGCAAGTTGAGGAATTCCTTCTCCATTTGATCACAAAAGCTCTTAGGAAAGTACTTATCGAAGAAGGCTCCCTTGAATGTTTCCCAGGTGATTTGGGTGTGCTTCGTCTCCAAGTATGTCCGGGTAGAATTCCACCAAGCATTCGCATCTTCCTTAAGCATGTGTGTAGCAAATAGCACCTTCTCATCCTCTGTGCAAGTCATCAGATGGAACTTCTTCTCCATCTTAGCAACCCACTGTGCAGGCCATAGTGGTTTTTTGGATTTTCCTGCGAAGGTAGGGTGTTTCAACTTCAAAAACTTATCCATCGCTCGGCTTAGGTCATTCTGCCCCTGTGCATTTGTTCCATACCATGGTGGTGGGTACGGATAGATCCCTTGATAGGCAGACGATGTTGGAAATTGGTGTGGTAGTTGTGGATTCTGTTCTTGGCCCATCGGCCCAGTACTACCTTCCACTAGCAGTGTGGTATTATTTCCCCCAGACTTAGGTGTACCTTTTGTAGGGATATATCCTGATGGCCTAAACATCTTCAGCATCTCATTTAAGAATGCCTTCTGCTGAGCTTCCATCTGGTAGACCAGATTCGTCACAATAGTCTCAGAGTTGGTGTGAGGAGGGCCTGGAAGATTTGTTGGTGCTCTGTAACTCTGCCCTTCTCCACCATTTCTCATTAATGTCTTATCCCCATCATCCCTCATTGGGGTTCCACCTTCTGGGTTCAGGTTTTGCTCATCAACGGTTCCTGTTTCCACATTGTCTTTGGCTTGGCGCACCCTCGAATGGTAACGCTTCTGTGAGCCTTTACGACTATTTTCGCCTGCCATCTCAGATTACTCTTCCTATTTGGATCTGAGAAGAAGACATAACACATGAGGTACATTCGAATAGTCACATTTGTCATAATAGTGTTAGTCTTTAACAAGTGTGAGGCGAAAATCATAATGGAAACTTTAAATCAAAATTTTAAAAATTTTCTCAAAATTTTCCAGGCTCAGAACACTTGTCCGGTCCCAACATACTAGTCGCGGCACTGTAGAATATAGTGCAACCGGTATGGTCAGGCAGACAAACTTCTCAGACTTCCCGAGGGGTATCGGTCGATGTATCAGTCGCACCTCTGTATGGTATGTGCGACCGGTATTATCGACCAATCAGCACCTTGCTTTGACGGAGAGGTACCGGTCGCAGGTACTAAGGGGTACCGGTCGACCGGTATAGGGCAAAACTGTCGACTGGTATGCCCTAAAAGACTTTAAAATCGTGATTTTGACTCTTCTTCCTCATTTTCTTCTTTCCATTCTCTCCGGTGGTGATTCCTCTCTCACTTGGTGAGTTGCCACAGTCCGACCGGTGCTTGTAAAAGCGATTCTTCTCTTCCAAGAGTGCTTCACAACCTCTCCAAGTAAGTTCCTTCCTTCCTCTTTCTCTTTTTACATCGTTTCTTTATGATTTCTTGCCCAAAACTAGGTTTTCCTAGATTTAGAAGATTCTAACCATAGGAACTCTTTTTCTTGGCTTAGAAGTAATGTTGGGACCTCCATGGACAAAAGCCCTCAACTTATTTGAGGTTCCACCGTATGGTTTTCTCAAAATCGAAATTTTTTTATTTTTGACCTAGGTTTTGGTCAAAAATCGATTTTCTTGTAATTGTTGAATTTCTTGCTTGTTTGATGATTGTTTGGTCTATACATATTGCTAAATTGTTACGTAAGTCCTTCTCCCTAGATTTTGGGTGAGTTCAAGGCCTTTGCTTGAAATATTGTCATTATGCTGCCAAAATTTCAAATTTTTTACTAATTCTCATTGTTTTATTTTGTTTTGTAGTTAAACAATGTCTCGGCGTCGAGGTGCTGGTAAGCACGCATACGCTCCAGGCATGAACCGTCCACACCCATCGGTTCCGTAGTTTGATGAGTGATGGTTTTGTTCGACGGCGGTGCAAGCCCATTTCCCATGGTTCGAAGAGAAAAACATAGAATCTGGATGCTGCGTAAACCTGGAGCAACTACAACGATTTAATGTTGAAGCAGCCTTTGGTGCACTTGGGTGGTTACCAGTTATCACCTACACAGTGACTACCCGACCAAACCTGGTCAAGCACTTCTATGCTAACCTAGAGGTCGAGGGGGATGTTAACGATTTCAACCACGGTAGGGACCTCCGCCTCACCAGCTTTGTCAAGGGTGTCCCCATATCATTCAACACTCACCAGCTCGCTGATCTCTTGGGGATTCCTAATGATGGTGATTTGGTATGCTGCGCTCCCAAGATGAAAGGCTTCCTTACTGATGATCTGCGCCAGGAGGTTTCAGAATAGATCCTTAACCCAGGGGCACCCATGAAAGCTGCCAGTTTGAGACCTCTCCCTCGAGTCTATTGCCGCATTATCCAGCATGATATTGTTCCTCAGTGCGGCCACTACAGTGAGTTATCTTAGCTCACCCAGTACCTGACTTATTGTGTCTGCACTAAGGGAGCGGGTTTGTCTTCCTTATATTATCATTAGGACCATGTGTCAGACTACCATGCCCGACCAGATAAGCAACCTTCCATATGGCCAGCTTATCACTACACTCCTGCAACGCCTTCGAGTGGAGATGAGGGATGAGATTGCTGTTGAGGACACCATGACATCAGACATTGACTGGGCTGTCATTGTCCGGATGAAGATGGATAACCTATCAATCAGTGATGAGGAGTTAGAGGCTCATGCTCTTCCGCTTAGGAGGGTAGCGGCAGCAGCAGCAGTAGCAGCAACAACAACAACAACAGCAGCCGATGCAGCTTATGCAGAAGAGGTAGGGGGTGATGATGATGAACAGATGGAGGACATTCCGGCACCAGAACCACAGCCCATACCTGCAGCAGGACCATCCCAGCCTCTTCCCGATACCGTGATGGGTATGTTTATGGAGATTTGGGATGCCCAACATGAGATGAACCGTGACCTAGGGTGCCTCTCTCGCAGCCTCAGAGTCATGCAGGAGCAGGTACACTGGCTCAGGGTCGCATATGAGCGTGACTATGACATCGCTGACCCAATTCCTCCAGTGCCCCTAACCCCATGATAGATCACCTTATTTTTCTCTCTCAAGATACAGTTTATTATAACAGGGTAACTATAAGACCTGTATATAACTAACCGGTCTTACCACCTTGTACCAGGTCTACTTATCATGGTCGAGCCACATGGACCAAGTGCGTGAAGGAAATCACAAGACCATGTATGAAATTGACCCAAAAACAAAAAATTTGACGGTAGGGTCGCATGCCTAAACAGGTAGGGTCGATCCTATGCTCAACAGAGTCCAACCCATGACTTTTCAGTACTAGGGTCGGATGACTTGAGACCCTAGGGTCAACGGATCCTGCGACCCTAGCATCGACCCTAGGATGACAGACTGAAACCATAATTAAGAAACTTTACTAATTTCAATGGGATGCTTTCCTAATCTTGATGGGACTTATTTTGGGATGTTTTCCTCTATAAATAAGACGTTCCTTAGCCTCTTTCACTCCTTTTGAAACCCAAATTGAAAGTGAGAGAAAGAGAAGAAAAGGAGAAGAGAAGGGGAATTGGAGAACAAGACTAAGGAGAAGAAATTCAGAGAAATCTCTGAATCTCAGCAACCCTAAGGTATGAATATATTCTCCATGAATTATGTAAGACCCTAGAATAGTTTATGAAGAGGGTAGGATCTAGGAGAAACTCAAATCATCTATCCATGGATAAATTCGAATGGAATCCATGGAGGGAATCATTGTAAACAAGGTAAAATGTGTAACTTGGAATTTTGAGCCATAGAACAATCATAGAATGGACTATAAAAGTAAGCCAAAGGATCCAAACATGAAAGAATGGACTGTAGGATGAAAGGTCGACTCAAACTACGTGTGGTAGCACGTAGGGTCGATTGGTAACCGACCCTACCAGACCATAGGATCGACCCCATGCTTTCGGGAACTCCAGGGAGGCTGTGGCCACACCTAGGATCAATGGATAACCGACCCTATGATCGACCCTACACCCTGGGGTCTCAGAAAACTGCTACCCTACTTGTGACCCAACCTGCGACCCTAGCAATACAGCAAGCTTAAAATTGTTAGAATTAATTCTAATTAAAATCTATCAACTTGTTAGGTTCTCCTAGTGATATAAAAGTGATTTATAAAGCTTGAACGAGGATCTACACTCAATCAAAGGTGAGGGAACAAGACCTAAACTAATTGGCTAATAATAAACTGTTTTCGTTTATTGAGTCCAATACCATGTATGATTATATGATTGTATGATTGTAATGTGCATATCACATGTCATCTACTATTCCTGTTATTACTGTTCATGCATATTTAATTTAGTTTATTTTCAACATGATCATGATGATGATGTTAGAAATAGGCATGTGAATGTTTGTGTGTGGTTAGTGTACTTGATGCGAGTGGGGCATCAGGGGAAGTGTGATGCGGTGCGGTCTTAAGCACTTTAGCCCTATCTCTACTCAAGTCTTGTCCACTGACATCATCGTATCGTCATTACCTTAGCAGAACTATTACGTCGTAGGGCATCAGGGGAGGTGGTCTCGGACCGTGTAGTCTCTGACTCTGCCGGGGGGCCTTAGCTCTTTCTCTATGGATGTATTGAGGGATGCTGGGGTGAGGCCTTGGATACACTATTTGACATTAGGATTGGTTATTTGCGAGCCCAGTTTGCAAGCCCTCGCCAACAGGGGGCTTACGTGTTGGTATGGGTAGAGCATCAGGGGAAGTGTGATGCGGTGCGATCCTAAGCACTTTAGCTCTATCTCTACTCCATGGTGGGTGCATGCGGGGGCAGAAATGGTGTTTGATCCGTTGGACAATTCCATACATTCGTGTATAGAGGTGCGGCGGCCACCTATCCTTTCTATAGCACATTGCAAACTTATGAACCAGACCAAAGATATGAATTGAATGCATGCATATATTTATTGCATTGTTTTGTTTGCTCACTGAGCCATGATGTGTGCTCACACTTTTTGAATTCGAATATTTTAGTTGATGATGCAGGTATGATCGTGGAAGATTATATGAGTGCTCCCGCATTCGGGCATGTTGCGGCGATGGACGTAGAAGATATAATGGAGATGCATGATTCGTCATGCGAATGCAACTCATGCATTTTTTATTAGATTTTATTTGGATTACTAAATAAATATAATTGATTATTTTATTTACTTATGTCTCAGTCAATGACAGATAATTGGTATTTTATTTATGATTATCACATTTAGATTCTCAGTTCATTTAATATTTAAGACTTCCGCTATTGTGTATTTACTCTGATTATGGTTGTGGATGTGTATGGTTTAAGCAAACAGACACAGCCTATTTGAGATCCTGGTTGAACCGTTGGTTTATTAGCGGTTCATCACACCATTCTGAACAGTATAGAATTGAGGTGTGACAACTTGGTATCAGAGCTCTCAGGCCCTGTCTATTAAACTGATATACTTCCACAAGAGTTTGTGAACTAAGTTAGGATAAATTTAAAAGCTTTAATAAAAACACACCGTAAGCACCTGTGTTGTTTGAGACAAAATTAAGAAAGAGAATAATGCACAAATAAAGGGAGAAACAAGTTTTATATACATCAAACTAAAAGTAATTTTATATACATATCCAAAGCAGAGTACAATCCACAACCCGGACAGTTACTCTGTAATACAAAAGAAGAATAAAATAAAAATACATCATGGAGCTAGAGGTGATGGAGGAGGCGGTGCCTCGCGATCTCTGTCATAGCCCTCAGCATAGACTCTAGTCAACCAGGCTACCTGAGTTTGGGTCGTCTGGAGACTAGCTGTTAATTCAGCCATCCGCTGATCAGACGCATGTTGAGCATCTAGAAGCTCTCCCACTCTCAAATTCATCACGCGCTGAGCCTCCCTGATCTCACGAAGTAATCCCATCATATCATCAGATGGTGGGCGTGAAGGACCAGCCATGCGTGAAGGAGTCTGAGATCGACCAACTCCAGTAGAATGCAGAGGTGATGGAGGAGGTATGGAGTCCACATCCATGTACATACGATCCTCATCCTCAGCATCACCCCCATGAACCCCTGCTCCAGCGGCTGCTGCTGTTGCTGCCTTAGCGTCTGCCACCTCTACCCGAGTACGAGGACGCACCAGAGTGTTCCTCTCCTTATCACTGACCTGAGCATCCTGCATGCCCATCCTACAGATGGCCTCTCAGTCCAGAACCGATGAGAAGGTCTTCTCCTGAATCCTCTCATCCACTAAATCAACACCTAGGCGGGTAAGCAGTGAAGTGATCAGGCGTCCATAGGGCAGGTTGCCTATCTGACCAGGCAGCGTAGCACGGTTCATCGTCCTCATAATAATATAAGGGAGGCAGACAGGCTGTCTAGTGCAGATACAGTAAAGTAAGTACTGGGTCAACTGGGAGATCCTCTCGTAATGTCCACTCTGGGGTATCAGGTTGTGCTAGATGATCTTATAGTACACCCAAGGCTCTGGACGTAGGTTGATCACTTTCATCTCCCAGCGATCCTCTCTGATAAGTTGACGGTCTATCTCAGCCTGCATCTCCAAGGAAAAGAATTGGGGCTTTCTGGGAGCACAGTACACTAAAGGGCCGTCATGTGATATGCCCAAGAGGTCTGCTAACTGCTGACAGTCAAAGGAAACCTCTACTCCTTTGACATAGCTCGTGATCCTGAGCTCCCTACCCCTCTCAGTGTCATTGTGATCTCCCACCACCTGGAGATTACAATAGAACTGTCTCACCAGATCCGGACAAGTACAGGCGTGGTAGGTAATCACGGGAAGCCAGCCCATGTCACCAAATGCCCTCTCCACGTCGAACAAGGCTAGACTAGCCAAGTCCACACAACAACCTCCCTCTACCTTCTTACGAGCATAATGAGCATACTGAGCTTCGGCCTCGTGGGAGCAAAAGTAGACTGGGTCACGAGACCTAGGAACCTTGGTACGAACCATGTAATTTGCCAAAACAAAGAAAAATGGAGAATAGATCAGTAAGGGTGAAAAACCCAAAAATTTTGGCATTATAATGGCATAAATTGATCAAAAGCCTCACTTTTCCCCCATACACTTGGGCAGGAGGACTTACATAGGTTCTAAACTATCCTGCAAGGCTCATAGAGTTGGAAATTTAAATTTGAGAGATCAAATTTGAAGAAATTTTAGTAAATTCAAAAAATATCAAAAATTAGGGCAAAAATGAAAATTTTCAAGTTTCTCGACAACCAACCGATGAAACTCAAATATTTTTGAGGGCTTTCGTCCATTGGGTGACCAATAGCAAAAGCTCCCAATAAAAATCGAATTTTTATGGTTAAAAAATTTTTAATTTGAAGAAAATGATATAATTGGGCAAAACCCTAGTTAGGAAACCTTAAAAACATGAAACAGTAGAGAATACACCTGAAGAAAAGGAATGAGAGTCTCGAATGTATGATAGAATCACCAAACGGGTCGAGGTTGTCACTGTAGCAACTCAGAGGAATGAGTTGAGTTGGAAGGCAGGAGAAAGAATGAGAAATGAATCCAAAATCGGGTTTAAAAACCTGATTCTGGGTTCTAGGGTCGCATAATTCGACCAAAACATGCGACCCTACCTCCGACCCCCTCATCGACCCTAGCCTCTCGGTGATCTGATAAAGAACTAGGGGTCGACCCTAGAGACGGACATATACCAACCCTACCATCGACCCTAAGCTCTCGGTAAATTGACAGTGATTCTCAGGGTCGCATAAGGATCGACCCTACCATCGACCCTATGATGGAAAATACAGTATTTTTGTCAGAATGATCTGAAAATTTTGAAAATTATCTTGATTAGTTGGATTTTGACTGAAGAACAACTATATTGATTGCCTCACAGGTGCTATGATTGGTTACAGGCACTACCATCATCAGAACAGAAAATGGTTGGGCGAAGAGTGACCAGCAAAGCCGTAACTCTATTCCACCACTACCACCTGTGGAGGAAGACAGCCATATACATCCCGAGACACAGGAGAATCTGAATACAGCACCGTCCATGGTAAATGACCAGACAAATCCTACCAACTTGCCAGCCCCACCTATAGATCTGGCTACAGCCGTAATGAACTTGGCACAACAGCTGCAGCAAATACAACAGGTACAAGCTAATATGCAAGCTGCCATAGACATGGCTTTTCCAGCTGCACAGACGACACCGATGCCAGTAGGACAAGCAAGCACAGTACCAGGGGGTAGTAACATGGTACCCCATGCACCTCAAACTCCGGTCATGCAGGCTCCAGTGCAGAACCTTGAAGTAGCTCAAGGTGGTTATCAGTAACAACCACCTATGTATGGGGCCTACAATCCGTATCAGCTGGACCACCCCAGACTAGTCGAGCGTTTCTCGAAGATGAAGCCCAAGGAATACAATGGTAAGCCAGCTGATCCTTTGTGGCCAGCACACTGAATTGATGAAATGGAGAGGAATTTTATGATGATGGCAGTTACTGAGGAGGAGAAAGTACTATGTGCAACGTTCATGCTGAAAGGCGATGCACACCACTGGTGGAAGTCCACACGGAGTTATCTGTTAACAAAGCACGCCCAACTGACCTGGGGTATATATAAGGAGGCATTCTTTGAGAAGTACTTTCCTAGAAGTTTCAGAGATTCTATGGAGAAAGAGTTCCTGAGTTTGTATCAGGGACAGATGATTGTCGATGCATATCAACAGCGTTATGAGGAGCTGTTCTTCTTTGCACCAGTCAGTATGCAAGAGAAAGATATGAAGACCCGAAGGTTCGTCATGGGACTTAGGGGAAGTATTCGTGAACATGTTCTAGGACTTGAAAAGAAAGTTTACAATGAAGCAGTACAAATTGCTCGAGTAATAGAGTCGAGCCAAAAAGAGAACTATTTCGCTCAGAATAGAGGTATCAAGAGGCCAAATGGGAATTCTTATAATGGAGGGAATACAAGGACATTCAAACCCTTCCGTACTCAAGGTTTCAATGCTGCAGCCAAGACTACTCCAGCAGCTCAACCGCAACAAAAGCAAAACAATGAAGGAGTAAAATGCTTTAACTGCAACCAAATAGGACATTATTTAAGGGAGTGTCCTAAACCCAGGAAGCAGCTACAGTAAGGAAAGGTTTATGTTGTTACATCTGAGGATGCTGCCGCATCGCCTGATGTGGTCACAGGTATGACCTGAACCTTTCATTTTGTGTTACAATGTGTGAGCATGTAGATTAAATTAAAACAAATCACAGGTATCGTACCTATTAATGGCATTCCCGCCAGAGTACTCTTTGATTCAGGAGCTACTCATTATTTTATATCTGTGTCATTTGGAAAGAAGCTGAACCTACCCCTCAAATCTTTAGACTATAAACTGCTTGTACGATCGCCGATGGGATTAAAAGTGGAATTAGAAAAAGGTTATGGACCGTGTCCAGTTCTTATTGACGAGAAAATCTTGGATGCAACCTTGATTCAACTTGAGATGGCAGACTTTGACGTCATCTTGGGAATGGACTGGTTAACTCGGCATTCTGCAAACCTACTATGTGCCAAAAAAGAAGCTGACATTTAAAGACAAGAAAGGAGTGGAGTTCAGTTTTGTGGGAATCAAACTTTCCCGTAAACGAAAACTCATCCCCTCTGCATTAAAGGCTAAGAAATGCCTCGAGAAAGGAGGAGTTGGGTATCTAGTATCAGTGGTCGACCTCACAAGGGAAGCACCACGAATGGAGGATATTGATGTCGTGCGTGACTTTCCAGATGTATTTCCTAAAGAACTACCATGACTACCACCTGACCGAGCTACAGAGTTTGTTATAGATCTGATACCTGGAGCCGCACCAGTATCTAAAGCACCTTATCGAATGGCTCCTACTGAACTAAAGGAAATAAAGTATAGTTACAAGAACTACTGGACAAGGGTTACATCAGACCTAGCATATCACCATGAGGAGCGCCAGTATTATTTGTAAAGAAGAAGGACGGTAGTGTTCGACTGTGTATAGACTATCGGGAACTGAATAAGCTAACAATTAAGAATCGGTACCCATTGCCTCGGATCGATGACTGGTTTGATCAGTAGCAAGGTGACAAGGTGTTCTCCAAGATCGATCTTCGGTCAGGATAACATCAGTTGAAGATTAAGGACGGAGATATTCCCAAGACAGCATTCAGGACGAGATATGGACATTATGAATTTTTGGTCATGTCTTTTGGATTAACTAACGCACCAACAACTTTTATGAAACTTATGAATCGGGTAATTCATGATATGTTGGATACGTCGGTCATTGTATTCATTGATGATATATTGGTCTACTCCAAGGACAAGGAAACTCATATTATGAATCTAAGCGCCGCTCTGCAGTGATTACGAAAAGAGAAGCTTTACGCCAAATTTACAAAGTGTGAGTTTTGGCTAACTGAAGTCGCTTTCTTAGGCCATGTTGTATCCGCTGAAGGAATTAAGGTGGACCCTAGCAAGATTGAAGCCATTGTGAAGTGGGAATAACCGAAGAGTGTTGCAGAAATTAGAAGTTTTCTAGGTCTAGCTGGGTATCACCGACGATTCGTAGAAGACTACTCCAGGATCGCCGTACCGCTCACCAGTTCGACTAAGAAAGGAGAGAAGTTTATTTGGATTGACAAATGTGAGAACAGTTTCCAAACATTGAACGCTAGATTGATATCTGCTCCAATCTTGACTATTCCGATTCCAGGACAGCCATTTATTTTGTACATTGATGCATCGAGATTGGGTTTAGGATGTGTACTTATGCAAGGAGAACAAGTAATTGCATATGCCTCAAGACAACTGAAGACACATGAAAAGAACTATCCCACTCATGACTTGGAATTAGCGGCAGTGGTACATGCTGTCAAGATATGGAGACATTACTTGTACGGAGAGAAATTTCAGATTAAATCAGATCATAAGAGTCTCACTTAACTCTTTAATCAGAAGGAGTTGAATATGAGACAAAGAAGATGGTTGGAACTATTGAAAGACTATGATTATGATATCCAGTATCATCTGGGGAAAGCTAATGTGGTAGCTGATGCGCTGAGTAGAAAAGCAATGATAAAATCTTAAGGAGAGGTTAACACAACTGCCGCAATGTGTACTACCGGAAAAGTGTTCAATTACGGTAGTGAGCAGTTCGTGATAGATGCACCGGGTGAATCAACCAACCAAGGGTTTATTTATTGGTTTTCAAATATGTTTGCCACATTGAAGATTATACCTGATATAATTGATGAAGTGAAAACAGCTATTAAATCAGACCCTTATCTAAGAACGGTACAAGAGGATATTAAAAAAGGTAGGACTATCCCTGAGTTCGCCTTGGACGATGAAAAGGTATTGAAGTACAAAGGAAGAATATGTGTACCGAAAACAGAAAGTTTAGACATTAGACACCGACTAATGAAGGAAACCCATACCACCGCCTATTCGATACATCCTGGAAGTACAAAAATGTATCATGATTTAAAGATATTATATTAGTGGAGAGGAATGAAAGTAGATGTAGCTAAATTCGTGTATCAATGCCTAAATTGTCAGAGAGTGAAGGTTGAACAACAAAGACTTGCAGGACTGTTACAACCGTTACCGGAACCAGCATGGAAATGGGACTACATCACTATGGATTTCGTCACCGGGTTACCATTGACTCCCCTAGTAGTTTATGTGGTTTGGGTGATTGTAGACCGCCTGACTAAAACGGCTCGATTTATAGCTATACGACCTCAGTATACACTGGAGAGGTTAGCTAAGTTGTATGTGGATATTATTGTTAGATTACACAATGTACCTGAAAGCATTGTGTCCGACAGAGATCTACGATTTACTTCAAAGTTTTGGGAAGGATTGCAAAAGGCTGTGGGTACAACATTGAAGTTTATATTGCATTCCATCCTCAGATAGACGGATAGTCGGAGCGTACCATTCAGATTTTAGAAGACATGCTTCGAGCCTGTGTAATTGATTTTAAAGGATCATGGGATTAAAAATTACCATTGATCGAGTTTGCTTATAACAACAGCTATCAGGCTACTATACAGATGTCACCCTATGAAGCACTGTATGGTAGGAAGTGTCGAACTCCTTTGTTTTGGAATGAAGTTGGAGAACATAGCATTGTTAAACCAAAATTTTTTGAAGAGACATGTCGAGTAGTCGACATTATCAAGGAAAGAGTAAGAACGGCTCAGAATCGTCAGAAACAGCATGCAGACACTCGACGCCAAGACCTTGAATTCGTTATAGGTGATAAGGTATTCTTGAAAGTATCACCTATGCGAGGTTTAAAACGGTTTGGACAGAAAGGGAGACTAAGTCCGAGATATGTCGGGCCATATGAGATTCTAGTCAAACATGGAAAAGTGGCTTACTAGTTAGCACTACCACCATCTATGTCAAGTGTGCATGATGTATTCCATGTTTCATTATTGAAGAAGTACGTCAGAGATCCAATGTACGTTTTGACAGTAGATCCACCTAATTTGACTGATGATTTGACATTTAAAGTAGCACCAACTGAAATCACCAGACGAAAGGTTCAACGACTACGCAACCGTGACATCTATTATCTAAAAGTCACCTGGAGAAGCAGAGATATAGAAGAAATCACATGGGAAGAAGAGAATGCTATGCGAAAGCAATACCCTCATCTTTTCGACTCGAAAGCTATGTACCAATTTCAAGGATGAAATTTTAATAAGAAGGGGGGAGTTGTAAGACCTGTATCAAACTAACCGATCTTACCACCTTGTACCAGGTCTACCTATCATGGTCGAGCCACATGGACCAAGTGCGTGAAGGAAATCACAAGACCAGGTGTGAAATTGACCCAAAAACAGTAAATTTGAGGGTAGGGTCACATGCCTAAACAGGTAGGGTCGACCCTATGCTCAACAGAGTCCAACCCATGAATTTTCAGTACTAGGGTCGGATGACTTGAGACCCTAGGGCCAACGGATCCTGCGACCCTAGCATCGACCCTAGGATGACAGACTGAAACAGTAATTAGGAAACTTTCCTAATTTCAATGGGATGCTTTCCTAATCTCGATGGGACTTATTTAGGGAGGTTTTTCTCTATAAATAGGACGTTCCTTAGCCTCTTTCACTCCTTTTGAAACCCTAATTGAAAGTGAGAGAAAGAGAAGAGAAGGAGAAGAGAAGGAGAATTGGAGAAAAAGACTAAGGAGAAGAAATTCAGAGAAATCTCTGAATCTCAGCAACCCTAAGGTATGAATATATTCTCCATGAATTATGTAAGACCCTAGAATAGTTTATGAAGAGGGTAGGATCTAGGAGAAATCCAAATCATCTATCCATTGATAAATTCCAATAGAATCCATGGAGGGAATCATTATAAACAAGGTAAAGTGTGTAAATTGGGGTTGAGCCATAGAATGAACATAGAATGGACTATAAAAGTAAGCCAAAGGATCCAAACATGAAAGAATAGACTGTAGAATGAAAGGTCAACTCAAACTACGTGTGGTAGTATGTAGGGTCGATTGGTAACCGACCCTACCAGACCATAGGATCGACCCCATGCTCTCGGGAAGTCCAGGGAGGCTGTGGTTGCACCTAGGGTCGATCGATAACCGACCCTATGATCGACCCTACACCCTGGGGTTTCAGAAATTTGCTACCCTACCTGCGACCCAACCTGCAACCCTAGCAATACAGGAAGCTTAAAATTATTGGAATTAATTTTAATTAAAATCTATCGACTTGTTAGGTTCTCCTAGTGATATAAAAGTGATTCATAAAGCTTGAATGAGGATCTACATTCAATCAAAGGTGAGGGAACAAGACCTAAACTAATTGGCTAATAATAAACTATTTTCGTTTATTGAGTCCAATACCATGTTTGATTCTATGATTGTATGATTGTAATGTCCATATCACATGTCATCTACTATTCCTATTATTACTGTTCATGCATATTTAATTTAGTTTATTTACAATATGATGATGATGATGATGCTAGGAATAGGCATGTGAATGTTTGTGTGTGGTTAGTGTACTTGATGCGAGTGGGGCATCAGGGGAAGTGTGATGCAGTGCGGTCCTTAGCACTTTAGCCCTATCTCTACTCAAGTCTTGTCCGTTGACATCGTTGTATAGCCATTACCTTAGTAGAACTATTACGTCGTAGGGCATCAAGGGAGGTGGTCTCGGACCGTGTAGTCTCTTACTCTGCCAGGGGGCCTTAGCTCTATCTCTATGGATGTATTGAGGGATGCTGGGGTAAGGCCTTGGATACACTATTTGACATTAGGATTGGTTAGTTGGAGCCCAGTTTGCAAGCCCTCGCCAACAGGGGCTTATGTGTTGGTATGGGTAGAGCATCAGGGGAAGTGTGATGCGGTGCGGTCCTAAGCACATTAGCTCTATCTCTATTCCATGGTGGGTGCATGTGGGGGCGGCAATGGTGTTTAATCCATTGGGCGGTTCCACACATTCGTGTATAGAGGTGCGGCGGTACCTATCCTTTCTATAGAACATTACAAACTTATGAACTAGACCAAAGATATGAATTGAATGCATGTATATGTTTGTTGCATTATTTTGTTTGCTCACTGAGCCGTGATGTGTGCTCACCCTTCTTGAATTTCGAATATTTTAGTTGATGATTCAGGTATGACCATGGAAGATTATATGAGTGCTCCCGCATTTGGGTATGTTGCGGCGATGGACGCAGAAGATATAATGGAGACGCATGATTCGTCATGCGAATGCAACTCATGCGTTTTCGATTAGATTTTATTTGGATTACTAAATAAATGTAATTGAATTTTTTATTTACTTATATCTCAGTCAATGACAGATAATTGGTATTTTATTTATGATTATCATATTTAGATTCTCAGTTCATTTAATATTTAAGACTTCCGCTATTGTGTATTTACTCTGAATATGGTTGTGGATGTGTATGGTTTAAACAAACGGACACAGCCTATTTGAGATCTTGGTTAAACCGTTGGTTTATTAGCGGTTCATCACACCATTCTGAAAAGTGTGGAATTGGGGTGTGACCGTAACTATCCGGTTTGTAGACTGTACCCCATGGTACAATTAACTCTTTCACTCTTTGAAGGTTTTATGTTTTTACACTCTGATACAATTTTCCTTCTTACTTGTTATGGAAATTTATGATCATTCTTGCTTGTTATTATGGTCTCCTAACTAGAGCATGTCTGTTTATTAGGTTCTCAATTTTAATACAGTACATTATGCTCTTTAGAATTTAGTCTCAGTCATCAAACAAGTGGTTAAGGTGCGTTTTTATTAAGGCTTTTAATTTTTGCTATCTCAGTTCAATGACTCAGTTAAGTGCATATATGGTCTGTCGGACAGAGCCTAAGTGCTCTAATACCAAGTTGTCACACCCAAATTTTGACTAAACAAGAAGTGTGAGTGAACCGCCACTAAACCAATGGTTCACACCAGGATCTCAATAAGACCATGTCCACTAACACAAACCATTGCACATAACCATAATCAGAATACGATTAATTACAGCAGTCTTAATAATAATGAACTGAGTACTTATATTGATAAATAAATAAATTATCCAAATATTCAAAATACCAAAACGTAAATAAATAGCTTTACATCATTTATAAAATCCAACTGAAATAAAATAATCAAATCATCCATATCCTAGAGGTACACGCAGAAAGGGCACTCGCATAAAGCGTCCCCAGCTTACACTTCCGAGGCAGCAGCACCTCCATACACTGAAGCATCCATGTAGTCCTCGACAGTGTAACCTGCATCAACATCTAAAAACATGAATATATACAAGGGTGAGCTCACAACTTAGCTCAGTAAGAAAATCAAACAATGCAACACACATCATGCATGAATAACATTCACATTATGGTCTGGTTTTAAGTTTGCAATGTGCTATAGAAAGGATTGGCGGCCACCGCAACTCTATACACGAGTGTGTGAATCCGCCCAATGGATCAAACACCACTGTCGTCCCACATGCACCCACCATGGAATAGAGATAGAGCTAAAGTGTTCGGATCACACACCACCAACACTTTCCCAGATGCCCTACCCATACCAATACGTAAGCCCCTATTGGCGAGGGCTTATAAACTGGGCTTATAACTAACCAATCCTATATGTCATCATAGTAGGCCCTATCCCAGCACAGCTCCCTATGGCATAGAGATAGGGCTCGAGTCTAGTGGCCAAGCCGGAGACCACAGTGCCACTTCCTCCCCCTGATACCCTACCCGCACCAAGCATGCTAAGACAGAAGTGATACGAAAAGGTGCTAATGTGAGGAATGATCCCAGACCCCAGGCCCTTCCCATTTCACACACCAACGAAAACAATCACATGCCTAACAATCACATCCTAGCATAGCGAGTATGCATGAACAATATAATAACTGAAAGTAAAGATGACATGCGAGTATGCACAAACATCATTCCACATAATCATAATTACTAACAACGTTTTACTATTATTAAGTTATTAGGGTTTAGGTCTGATTCCCTGACCTGATGCTTGATTGCTATCTTGCTCCGCGTCATAAAATCCAAACTCGCTATCATAAGGTCCTACACGATGTTAGGGTTGAATTAGAATTAGTTTCCTAGGGTTTATGTTGGTCGAAAAATCAACTGGATCAAAATATACCCCTCACAGTGCATACCGATCGTAGGTACCGGTTGTTGCACTATAGGGAAAGGTGCGACCGGTCCCCCACAGACCAGCTCCCGAGAGGTATCGATCGCAGTACCGGTCGCATATGGGGCGACCGGAATGGTCGACCGGTATGCCTCAGGAAGACCACCAACTTGGTGTTCGCCTTTCGTCGATCACTCACTATTGGTTCTAGGGTTTTTCCTATGCATTCTAGGCCTGAGCAACGAGTTAGAGTTGTTTCATGTTCCATTCAAATCGTAGTTTCGAAGATCCTTTGCCTAGAATGCGAATCTAGGGTTTATCGATTGTATTAGGGTTGACGGTAATTTAAGGGTTTTAGATCAATACCTCGCCTTGCATTGTATTGATCTATTCATGATTAATCATCTATAATGCTTAACTTAGAGAGAAGTTCAAGCACTTACCGTTGGTTCGCAACTATGGTGTTATTCGTCCAACGGCGGCTCCTCTCCCACCTTTCTTAGCTCGATCTCCTTCTTCGATCTCTTTCTCCTCTCTAAGGTTTGTAAGAAATAATCAAAGAGTTCTAAGGAGGTTTAAGGGTCCTTAAATAGACTAGGTTGGGGTTTAAGAAGTTTTCCTACGTTAGGAAAGTCCCTACGCTTGAGATTTGGAAAGCAGGACCCACAGAGATCCGTTTTTGGATCTAACTAGTCTGCCCACACAGACATACCGATCGACCGATACCATAAGACCGGTATGAAAAATATCATATTTTTAGGTCCATTTTCATACCCGGTTGTCATCTGCCCGTCCCGTCTGGCCCAGTGATGATTGGAAGACCTGTTACGACAAGAATTAAAGGTTTAGATTGGGTTCATGGAGTGCGGATTTTACAACTCCCCTACCCTTAAAAGAAATTTCATCCCCAAAATTTGCATGTAGGTCTCACAACTCCCCCACCCTTGAAAAAAAATTTGGCCTCAAAATTTTCACGTACCTTGTTCATCGAAAAGGTTAGGATACTCCTTTCGCATTGCGTTCTCCTCCTTGCAAGTGATTTCTTCTACGCCTTGGATTTTCCAAGGCACTTTCACAAAATGGATATCTTTGCTTCGGAGATGTTGTACCTTTCTGCTTGTGAGCATCACAAGTATCACCTCAAATGTCAAGTCCTTTGTCAAGTCTGGTGGGTCTGCTGTCAAGATGTGTGATGGATCCCTGACATACTTCTTCATTAAAGAAATATGGAACACATCATGAACGCTTGACATGGATGGTGGTAGATCCAGTTGATATGCCACATTACCACGTCAAGTCAAAATTTCGTATGGTCCCATATATCTAGGGCATAGCTTTCCCTTCTTACCGAACCGTTTCAGATGTCGCACAGGTGATATCTTCAAGAACCCCTTGTCACCCACTGTAAACTTCAGATCTCGTCGTCGGTTATCTACGTAGTGCTTTTGTCCAACTTGAGCTATCTTCACTCTTTCTTTAATTTGATTAATCGCTCGACAATTTTCTTCCACGAACTTTGATCCTACAATCCTTCTCTCTCCCACCTCACTCCATAATAGAAGTGTACGATATTTCTTCCCATAGAGTACCTCATATGGAACCATTTGGATCGTAGCCTGGTAACTATTGTTATAAGCAAACTCGATGAGCGATAGCTTCTCGTCCCAAGCTCCTTTGAAGTCTAGGGCACACGCTCGGAGCATATCCTCCAAGATCTGAATAGTTCTTTCTGACTGCCCGTCTGTCTGAGGATGAAAAGCTGTACTAAACTTCAACTTGGTTCGCATGGTTTTTTGTAATCCTTCCCAGAACTTTGATGTAAAGTGAAGATCTTTGCCAGATACTATACTCTCTTGGACGCTGTGAAGTCTGACTATATTATCCACATATAGCTTGGCTAGCTTGTTCATGATGTACTGAGGTCTAACAGCGATGAAGCGATCTATCTTGGTAAGTCGATCGACTATAACCATTACAGCATCCACTGACCTTGGTGTCAAGGGTAGGCCAGTGACAAAATCCATTGTGATACAATCCCACTTCCATGCTGGCTTCGGTAGTGGTTGTAGCAAACATGCGGGTGTAAGACCCGTGTCAAACTAACCCGGTCTTACCACCTTGAACCAGGTTTATCCATCATGGTCGAGTCAATGGACCAAGGGCGTGAAGGAGAGAGAGATCCCAGGTATCAAATTGACCCAAAAACACTTAAAATAGAGCAAGGGTCGCATACCCAGCTAAACAGGGTCGACCCTCTCAAATTAGAAACTCAGACCCTGAAAAATGGACAGAGGGTCGGACAGTGTCAGACCACAGGGTCGACGGGATCATCGACCCTCTAATCGACCCTCACTTATCGTCGAAACTGAAATTAGGAAACTTCCTAATTTTCGATTGGGATTTTTTCCAAATCTCAATGGGACTATTATAGGACATTCCTACTCTATTTAAAGGACGTCCCTAAGCCACTTTCACTCCTTTCACAACCCTAATTGAATTGAGAGAAAGAGAGAAGAAGGAAAAGAGGAAGAAAGGAGGCAAGGAAGAAGACTTAGCAAAAAGGAGAAGAATTTCCAGAAAAGTAATCTTCTCAGGTATGGATACTAATTCCATGAGTTTCTACAGACCTTAGGATAGATATGGTTGAGTGTAGGATTTCGGAGAAACCCAAACCATCCATTCATGGTTAGGTCGTCATGGAAAAACCTAGGATAATGCATGAAAGCCATCTAGGAGGATGAATCATGGTTTCAGACCATGGAATGAATGTTTAATGGAATGTGGAAGCAAGCCATAGGACCCCAAACATGAAGAATGAATTAAAAACTAGAAATTGGACCTGATTGCACAGAGGGTCGCACACAGGGTCGATAGACCCATCGACCCTATGCACCCTGACCATCGACCCTCAGCATTCGGGAAGTTCAGACAGAGGACAGGGTCGATAGACCCATCGACCCTATGCATTCTGAGCATCGACCCTCTGATCGACCCTCAGATAACAATATGGTTTTTAAATTGGAAATTAACTCTAATTAAATTCTATCGACTTTGTTAGGTTGCTAACATTATAATAACACTGTAGAGGTGATTCTAAAGCTTGAAAAAACATCCTATAGCAAACTAAGGTGAGGAACCTTAACTCCAAACTAAATTGGTTAATAATAAACTGTTTTCTATTTCTTGAGTCCTATGCTATGTTTGATTCTATGCGAATATGATTGTTATGTGCATACAGCATGCCATCCAATATTTCTATTATTTGTTCATGCATATTTACTTTATTGTTTATAACATGATGATGATGATGATGATAGGAATAAGCATGTGCTTGTATGTGTGTGGTTGGTGTGCTTGATAAGAGCGAGTATCAGGGGGGGTGTGATGAGAACGTCAATAAACGTTAACCTTTGGCGGGTCTCAGCACTTTAGCTCTATCTCTAACTCAAGTCTTGTGCATTGGCATCGTCGTATCGCCATTACTTTAGCAGAACTATTATGTCGTAGAGTATCAGGGGAGGTGGTCTCGGTCCTTGTAGTCTCTGACTCTACCGGGGGGCCTTAGCTCTATCTCTATGGGCATTCTGAGGGATGCTGGGGTGAGGCCTTGGATACACTGTTTGGCATTAGGGTTTGTTAGTTGCGAGCCCAGTTTGCAGCCCTCGCCAGCAGGGGCTTACGTGTTGGTGTGGCACTATATAGCAATAAACGTAACCTTTGTTATATATTGTTCATGTTTGGGTGCATGTGAGTTGACGATAAACGTGATCTTCGGGTAACGTCACACACTCGTGTATAGAGGCGGAGTCAATAAACGTGACCTTTGGCTACCTCAACCTTTCTATTGCATATTGCAAACTTCAAACCAGACCAAAGATATAAATTGATGTGCATGCATAAGTAATGTTGCATTGTTTTGGCTACTCCCTGAGCCGTGTTGTGTGCTCATCCCTCAACGTCGAATATTTTTAGTTGATGATGCAGGTTACACAGTTGAAGACTATATGAACGCGTCTACGTACGGGAATATAGCAGCAATGGACGTTGGAGCTGAAGATGATACACACGACTCCTCTTGCGAGTGCAACTCATGTGTATTTGATTAGATATTTTTATAGGTTCCTTTATTGGATTTATAAGACATGTATTTGATATTTAAATATTTATGTCTCAAGTTGAATATAGAATAATTTGCTATTATTTATGGATATCATTTTAGTTCTCAGTTCATTTATTTATTAAGACTTCCGCTATTGTATATTTACTCTGATTATGATCATGGATGTATGGAGGTTCAGATAACGCGGGGATAGCCTATTCGAGATCCTGGGTGAACCGTTGGTTATTTAGCGGTTCATCACACCATTCTGAAATGTACGGAATTGGGGTGTGACAACTTGGTATCAGAGCTCTCGTAGGCCTTACCCATTAAACCTGAATACTTCCACTAGAGACTATGAACTGAGTTAGGATAAATTAAAAGCTTTAATAAAAACACACAATAAGCACCTGTGTTGGTTGAGACAGAAATTAAACAAGACGATAATGTACATATAAAAGGTGGAACCATATATATACACTCAAACAGAAAGGGAAGACCAAAATTTATCTGGATAAATAAATAATATAGGGTATTACCTATAAGTTGGGTAGTTATCCAAGTATACAAGGATATAGTACAATGGCAAGAAGGAAACATCTGTACAGCAAAAAATTAGAATATCGAGTTGGTACTCACAAGATGTGAAACTCGATGTAGGACAGAGGAAGAAGGAAAATGGCTAGTAATGCCAAAACCCCTGTAGAGATAAAGGAAAAGATCTCGGGCTAAATCCAAACAGAGATAAGAGGATAATGGCCATGTAAGTAGATATGTTTATATAGGATGCGGTGCATTATTGACTTACTCTTATGATTATAGAGGATGCACATACTTGATTTTAATTCTCGTACCTTGACATGATACCTTCTTGATTTAACCTGTCAATTGGAGTTATAGATATTATTTCTTTAGTCTTAGTCCTGATTATACCAATCTAAACCACTCTCATGATCAACAACATGAACAGAGATATGAACTGAATGAACAGTTAAATGTTTAATCATGTTGAGCATGCATCTACAGATTTATACTTGATTTACCGATGTACGAAATCTTTCTCCAGATTTACTCCTGTAGTGCCTTGACGAATGGCATTATATATTCGATAGAACCTGTAACCATGAGGTTAAGAATTGTAAAACCTCTATTGCATGTATTTGGACCACCGTGCAACTTAACGATCTTTTGATGCCGGTTGGATTACTACAGATTTACTCTTGATTCTTTAAACCTAGGTTCACCAGATAAAGCAAGTGTTTGTCATTATGCTAAATCGACGAAAGGAAGTGAATCACTTTTGGATAAATATTTTGATTCATACACTCCCTGACCTTTGATGATAAAAATGTTTAGTGATAATGGAATTATTGGAAGAAAGATGATTAAATTTAAATTAAATGTCATAGCCAATGAACCTCAGATGAAGTAATAGAGGATTTGTTTTGAGATTGCTAAATGGATGGATATGAATCATGTCTATAAAAGAGTACACGAGAAAATGTAGGAACTATTAAGAGTAGCCAGTAAAGAAATAGATAGCACTCAAGTAGAGTTAAGGATGTCTATATCAGTACGAATTTTGACAAGGTAGAAGATTCCTAAAGGTAAATTTAAGAGTGGATACAAGGATAAAGTCATGGCATAAGTAGTACTCGATTTAATACAATGATAATTGAGTTATGCCCAATGTTGAGTGATTGATTAAGAAAAGACCAAAAGAGTTTAGATAAATTAATGAATTTATAAGCATATACCCTAATGCTTATAGATAGACTTGGGATATGAAGTAACAATCACAAGGTATGTTTCGAGGTATATGGAAGAGAGAGCAAGGTAGAACAGCAAGGATAAAAGAAATACAAGCTAATGAGTGCAATATGAGATTTTGATGATAGTCTTTGAAAAATCAAAAGAGATGAAGGAACTAGACAAGCTCTTAAGACCTTTACATCAGATTTTGCTAGTTCAAGCACTTTTGGACTAAATGTTGTTTTAGATGAGTGTTATGAACAATGATTGAATCATATTAATGGATGGATGAAATTTCGATGCAACCTTGATACAACTTGAGATGGCAGACTTTGACGTCATCTTGGGAATGGACTGGTTAGCTCGGCATTCTGCAAATCTGTTATGCGCCGAAAAGAAGCTAACATTTAAAGATAAAGAAGGAGCAGAATTCAGTTTCTCGGGAACCAAACTTCCCAGGAGACGAAAGCTCATACTCTCAACATTTAAGGCTAAGAAGTGCCTTGAGAAAGGGGCTGTCGGATATCTAGTATCAGTGGTCGACCTAACCAAGGACGTGCCACGAATGGAAGATATTGATGTCGTGCGAGATTTTCTCGATGTATTTCCAGAGGAATTACCTGGATTACCACCCGACCGAGCCACAGAGTTTGTAATAGACCTTCTACCCAGAGCCGCACCCGTATCAAAAGCACCTTATAGGATGGCTCCTACTGAACTGAAGGAATTAAAAGTGCAATTACAAGAACTGCTGGATAAGGGTTATATTCGACCCAGTATATCTCCATGGGGGGCACCGGTACTGTTCGTGAAAAAGAAGGATGGTAGCGTTCGATTATGTATCGACTATCGGGAGTTGAACAAACTGACAATCAAGAATCGATATCCCCTACCAGGATCGATGACTTGTTCGATCAGTTACAAGGAGAAAAAGTATTTTCTAAGATCGATCTTCGATCGGGCTATCATCAGCTGAAGATTAAAAAAGGTGATATTTCGAAGACAGCATTCAGGACCAGATATGGACATTATGAATTTTTGGTTATGTCATTCGGATTAACTAATGAACCGGTAATGTTCATGGAACTTACGAACCGAGTTTTCCACGATATGTTGGATACGTCGATTATAGTATTTATCGATGATATATTGGTATATTCTAAGGACAAAGAAACCCATGTCAAGAACCTAAACGCAGCCCTACAGCGTTTAATGAAAGAGAAACTATATGCCAAATTTTCAAAGTGTGAGTTTTGGCTAAGTGAAGTCGCCTTTCTAGGCCATGTAGTATCCGCTGAAGGAATCAAAGTGGACCCCAGTAAGATCGAGGCTATCGTAAAGTGGGAAGCACCAAAGAGCGTTTCAGAAATTAGAAGTTTTCTGGGTCTAGCTGGTTATTATCGGAGATTCGTAGAAGACTATTCTTGGATTGCCGTACCTCTTACCAGTTTGACCAAGAAAGGAGAAAAGTTTGTATGGACGGATAAGTGTGAAAAGAGTTTTCAAACATTGAAGACCAGATTGATATCCGCCCCGATTTTGACTATTCTGATCCCAAGACAGACATTTACCTTATATACCGATGCGTCGGGATTGGGATTAGGATGTGTGCTTATGCAAGGAGAGCAAGTGATTGCCTATGCCTCGAGACAATTGAAGTTACATGAGAAAAATTACTCCACTCATGATTTGGAGTTAGCGGCAGTAGTACATGCTGTCAAGATATGGAGACACTACCTATACGGAGAGAAATTCCAGATTAAGTCGGACCATAAAAGTCTTACTTATTTATTTAATCAGAAGGAGTTGAATATGAGACAAAGAAGATGGTTGGAACTATTGAAAGACTATGACTGTGATATCCAGTATCATCCAGGAAAAGCGAACGTAGTAGCAGATGCATTGAGCAGAAAAGCAATGATAAAATCTCAAGGAGAAGTTAGCATGACTGCGGCAATGTTCACTACCGGAATGGTATTCAATCACGGCAATGAGCAGTATGTGATAGACACAACGGATGGATCAGCCAACCAAGGGTTTATTCATCAGTTTTTGAATATGTTCGCAGCATTGAAGATTATACTGGATATAATGGATGAAGTGAAGACAGCTATCCAAGCAAATCCTTATCTGAGAACGGTACAAGAAGATATTGAGAAAGGTAGGACTAACCCTGAGTACACCTTGGATGAAGAAAAAGAATTAAAATACAAAGGAAGAATATGTGTACCCGAAACAGAAAGTGTGGACATTAGACACCGACTGATGAAAGAAGCTCATACCACCATCTATTCGATACATCCTGAAAGTACAAAAATGTATCATGATCTAAAGAAACTATATTGGTAGAGGGGAATGAAAGCAGATGTAGCTAAGTTCGTGTCTCAATGCCTAAATTGTCAGAAAGTAAAGGCTGAACGACAAAGACCCGCAGGACTGTTACAGTCGTTACTGGAACCAGCATGGAAATGGGACTGCATCACTATGGACTTCGTCACAGGACTACCATTGACTCCTCGAGTAGTTGACGCTGTAAGACCCACACTCTGAAAACCCGGTCTAAACCTTGGTTTTGTGTCATGACAGGTCTTCCGATAATCACCGGGCCAGACGGGGCTAGCGGATAACAAACAGGTACAAAATCGGTCGACCAATTATACCTGATTTTAGGTATACCGGTCGATGGTACCGGTCTTGGTACCGGTCGACCGGTATGGCCTGCACAGCTATGTGCGGGAATCTAGAAATTGGTCTCTGTGGGTCCCGCTTTCTTGATTTTGAATCCTAGAAGTTTCCTAATCCTAGTAGGGTTACTAAACCCTATTTCTAGCCTATAAATACACTCTTAAGCCTCCTCAAATCCTTTCCATTGTCTCTCACAAACCCTAGAGAAGAGAAAGAGGTTGGAGGGGAGAAGGGGCTAGGAAGAAGAAGGAGGTGCCGCCATTACCGTTTGACGAAGCTCACGCTACGCCTGTCAACGGTAAGTGCTTGAATCCATCTTCTTATTCTGTGTTAGTTGTGTGGGTGGATCAATACCATGCAAAGTAGGTATTGATCTAAAACCCTAAATTGGCCAATAAACCCTAAGTTGCCGTCAAACCCTAGATTTGAGTTTCGAGATGATATTCATCGAAACGAGGCTTGAATGAGTGGGGGATAACTCTAACTCAAAGCCTAGACTTAGAATGGATATGAGAAACCCTGAAAATTCATGGAGGATGATCGACGGCAGTCGAAAAACCCATGTATGGTCTTCTGGAGACATACCGGTCGACTATACCAGTTGCACATAGTGCGACCGGTATGTTGCGACCGCTACCTCTCGGGAGGTTATCTGTGGGGACCGGCTGACCATACCGGTCGCCAGTCTTTCCCACAGAGCTGCGACCGGTATATGCCATCGGTCAGCTCTGTGAAGGTATTTGTAACCCTGTTGGTTTCCGACTAACATGAAACCCTAAACAATATATTCTAATGAAACCCTAATAATATTGTAGGACTTTGTGACTTATCGTTTGGATCTTGCGTCGTGGAGCAAGTTGTCGAACGAGCGTCAGGTAAGGGAATTTGACCTAAACCTAATAATTAATGGACAGTAAATCGTTGTTAATCATTGAATATCTATGGTGTGATGTTTGTGCATATTCACATGCCATCCTTTACTTTCAGTTATTACTACTGTTCATGCATTGATAGGATGTGTTTGTTAGGCATGTGACTGTTTTCGTTAGTGTGTGGAGTGGGGCATGGGCCTGGGATTGCTCTTTGCACTGGCACCTTTTGTAGTATTCTGTCTTAACATGCTTGGTACGGGTGGGGTATCAGGGAAAGGTCGTGGTACGGTGGTCTCCGATATTGATGTTGTCCTGGCCATTGTTATGTGGTACTGAGGATTCCGAGTCGACGCTGGCTTGTCCACGATGCTTTAGCTCTATCTCTATGCCATAGGGAGTTATGTTGGGATAGGGTCTACCTGCGTATTGTTTCTATCCTAGTGTGTTAGTTGCGGATAGGGTATCAGGGGAGGTGTGGGAATGCCTTAGCTCTATCTCTATGCCGTAGACGGCTGTGCTGGGATAGAGCATACATTGTTGACATGTAGGATTGGTTAGTTGCGAGCCCTGTTTGCGAGCCCTGACCAGTAGGGGCTTAGGTACTGGTATGGGTAGAGTATTAGGGGAGGTGCGGGTATACCTTAGCTCTATCTCTATCCCATGATGGGTGCATGTGGGTTGGTGGTAGTGTGATCTACTGTGCGATGCCACACACTCGTGTATAGAGGTGCGGGGGCCACCAAACATTTCTATAGCACATTGCAAACTTAAAACCAGACCACAGCATAAAATGATTGTTACTCATGCACAATATTGTGAAACTGTCTGATTGTCTTACTGAGCTGTGTTGTGAGCTCACCCTTTGTGCACATCTTGTTTTAGATATGGATGCAGGTTATACTGTGGACGATTACGTGAACGCTCCGGCGTATGGAGGTGTAGCTGCTTTGGATGTACAAGCAGGGGAGGACGAGCATGATGCTTCATGCGAGTGCCCTTTCTGCGTGTACCTGTGATTGATTTTTATTTATTTGTTTCAGTTATTTTTGGTTGGATTAAAGTGATGTAAGAGATATTATATTATGTGTTTGATTTAAATAATTGGATATTTTATTTAAATTATCAATAGATACTCAGTTCATTCTATTTAAAGTCTTCCGCTGTATATTTATATTCTGATTGTGGTTATGTGTAATGGTTTGTATGGGTGGACACGGCCTATTCGAGATCCTGGTGTGAACCGTTGGTTCAATGACGGTTCACTCACACCGCTCCGGTTGGATCGGGGTGGGGTGTGACAACTTGGTATCGAGCCCTCGGGCTCGTCTACGCACTATATTACACTTAACCGGGTCGATGAACTGAGTTAGGAAATATTAAAAATCTTAATACAAACGCACCTTAAGCATTGTTTGATACCTGAGATGGACTAAGAAAGAGAATAATGTACTATATTAAATGTGGAACTTAACATTTACACATGCACTAGTTAGGAAAAACCATGAAAATTTTCATTAACTATGAAAATGAGTATCTGATAAATAGTGCTACAGGGTACAGTCCACAAACCGAACAGTTACCCTGTATTATAAACAGTCATAAGTGAAAAAAATAAAGGGGATAATCATGGGGTAGGGGGCCTAGTAGGTATGGGGTCCGCTATATCATAGTCTCTCTCGTAAGCGACCCTGAGCCAGTGCACCTGATCCTGTGTGACTCGGAGGCTGCGAGTCAACTGTGCTAAGTCACGGCTCATCTCCCGCTGAGCGTCCCTGAGCTCCATAAACATACCCATCACCGAGTCGGGAGGAGGTCGAGATGGTCCCAGGTTGTGGGGACGGATGGTGGTGGTGCGGTGCAGCGTGGGGCGTGCACCGGTGCTTCCCCAGCCATATCGTCATCATCGTCATCACCCATCTCGCCGCATAGGCCGCATTGGCCGCGGCCGCCTGCTGCTGCCGCTGCTACTCTCCCAAGAGGGCGAGGGCGAGCCTCCAACTCGTCATCGCTGACCGGTAGATCAACCATCTGCATCCTCTGAATGGCGTCCCAGTCTATATCAGACGTCATAGTGTCCTCAACGGTCACCTCGCCTCTCATGCTCACGCCCAGACGACGTAACAGGAAGGTGATGAGACGACCATATGGAAGGTTACTGGCCTGATCAGCCGGGGGTCGCCCGATGCATGGTCCTAATGATGAGGTATGGGAGAGAGACCCGCTCCCGGTGCGGCATACGTAAGTGATGTACTGAGTGAGCTGGGATAACTCACAATAATGGCTGCTCTGGGGGACGATGTTGTGTAGGATGATGCGACTGTAGACCCGGGGTATAGGTCTCAAGCTAGCTGCCTTCATAGGAGCCCCCGGGGTTGAGGATCCTGATGAGCTATCTCTCGACGCAGGTCCTCAGTCAGATAGCCCTTCGCTTTGGGAGGGAAATATACTAGGTCTCCATCATTTGGAACCCCTAGAAGGTCGGCCAGCTGATGGGTGTTAAAGGAAATGGGAACACCCCGGACATAACTGGAGATACGTAAATCCCTACCTTGGTTGGGATCGTTCACATCTCCGTGCAGCTCTAGGTTAGCAAAGAAATGCTTAACCAGGTTTGGACGGGTGGTGTCGGTGTATGAAATGACTGGTACCCACCCAAGCGCGTCAAACGCCGCTCACACGACAAACCGGTCTAACTGCTCCAAGTTAACCCGACGCCCGGATTCTATGCTCTTATTATCGAACCACGGGAATCGAGCTTGTGCCTCTATAGAACGAAACCAGTGCTCGTCCAATTGGGGAACCGGTGGTCGGGGGCACGTGAACTCGAGCCGTGGGGACGCTTGCCAAGAGCACGTCGGGGAGCCATTTAAAATCTGCAAAACAAAAGAAAATAAGATAAAAGTTAGAAAATTTTCAAAATTTTGGCAGCATAACGACAGCATTTTGGGAAAAAGCCTCGAACTCAGCCAAAAACATGGGGAGGAGGACTTACGTAACCCCCACACTCTTCAACAAACCAATCAGAAGCAATTACAACATGAAATTTCAAGAAATTTAGAAAAATCAAGAAATTTTGAATTTTGTTGAAAACCTAGGTTAAAAAGTGTAAAAATTCGATTTTTATCAAAACCTTTCGGTGGAACCCCAAATTGGTTGAGGGCTTTTGCTCTTGGGGGTCCCTAAACCCTTTCCTAGCCGAAGGAAAAGAGTTCCTACGGTTAAAACATCTCGAACAAAGAAAAACCTAAATTTCTACATATAGACGATATGGAAAATATCTAAAAACTTGAAAGAGAAGGAAGAGACCTACCTGGAGACGATGTTCCACGCTTGGAATGGAAGAAATCGGCTTCTAAAAGTACCGGCCGGACTGTAGCAACTCAGTTGGACAGAGAAAAATCGCCACCGGAGAGAAGGAACAAAGAAAAAGTGAGAATTTTTTCACTTTTTCGCGATTTCAAAGCCAATTTGGGCATACCGGTCGACGGTTTTGCCTATACCGGTTGACCGGTATCACCCCAGGTGTGCGACCGCTATGTCTCGGTCAGAATTTTAATTCTGACCGGTCGACTATACCGGTCGCAACACTGTATACAGAGTGTCGACCGGTATCTCCTAGACATGCGACCGCTATGTCTCGGCCAGAATTTTAATTCTGACCGATCGACTATACCGGTCGCAGCATATTCCCACAGGGGTGCAACCGGTATGTTGCGACCGGTACGCACCAAAGAGCCAGAAAAAAAAATTGAATTTAAAATTTCTAAAATTGTGTAAATTAAAATGTTATTTCTCGACTATTTTTCCTTGCATTATTCAAGACTAACACTACTATAATTGATGTTCTCACGTGTTATGTCTTCTTCTCAGATCCAAATAAAAATAATCTGAGATGGCAGGCGGGAACGGTCGAAGGGGGCGAAAGCGTCATCAGGCCAGGATGCGCCTAGAAGAAGAACAAGCTGAACAAGATCAGGTTAGAGAACCAAGTCCTGAGGTGGAGGAGGAACAGGTCCCGAAAGTACCGACAAATTTACCTGGCCCACCTCACAGGAATTCTGAGACCATTGTTACAAACTTGGTCTATCAGATGCAAGCTCAACAGAAGGAATTTCTGAGCGAGGTAATCAAGATGCTCAGGCCAACGAGGTTCTCGTTTCCCGCTGGAAATACGCCCGAGTCAGGAGGAATTAATACTACCCAACCGATGCAGAGTAGCCCAAGGCCGAGGGGCCAAGCACAGAACGTACCACCACCGCATCGGTTTTCGTCGCCTTCTACGTACCCGGGGGCTTATCCGTATCCACCACCATGGTACGGAGTTTCTTGAAGTTGAAACCTTCATCGTTCATGGGCAGGACAGGGAAACCATTGTGGCCAGCACAGTGGATTGCTGAGATGGAAAAGAACTTCCGATTGATGACTTGTACTGAGGAGGAAAAAGTTCTGTTTGCCACTCATATGTTGAAGGAAGACGCCAATGCTTGGTGGAATTCTACTCGGGCATATCTGGAGAATAAGTATACACTGGTTGATTGGGAAGTGTTTAAAGCGGCTTTCTTCGACAAATATTTCCCAAAGAGTTTCAAAGATCAAATGGAAAGAGAGTTTCTCAATCTACAGCAGTCTCAGTCGACTGTAGATGCTTATAAGCAAAGGTACGAAGAGCTATTTTTCTTCGCACCGGCCAGTATGCAAGAGGAGGAGACCAAGACACGTAGGTTCACTATGGGACTACGTGGAAGCATCAGAGAGCCCCTTTTGGGTCTGGACAAGAAGACCTACAACGAGGCTGTGTAGGTTGCGAAGGTGATAGAGTCCAGTCAGAGGGACAGCTTCTTCGCTCAGAACAGGGGAGTGAAGAGATCCGCTGGTGAGAGCTCGGGTGGCGGTACTACTAGACCATTCCACCCATACAGGGCACAGACCGCTACAAGACTGTGAGAAACAACCCAGCACCACCTGCGCTACGTTCGCTGGACACAACCCAAATATCAAATGTTATAACCGCCAACGTTGGGATATGTTGCAAGGAACTGCACTCTACCTAAGAAGCAAGCTCCCCAAAGAAGGAAAAGTGTATGCGGTCACCATCGAAGAGGCAGCCGCATCACCTGATGTGGTAACTGGTACGACTCTATCCCTTACTATTTGGTTTATTCTTTCAGTTTGCATGAGCATGTAGAACTAAGGGGTAATAAATTCCAGGAATTGTAAATGTAGCTGGTTTACCCGTCAGAGTATTATTTGACTCTGGGGCTACGCACTCCTTTGTTTCTATTTCTTTTGGGAAGCGAATGGAGTTACCAATCAAGCATTTGAACCCAAGCTTGATAGTTCTCTCTCCACTAGGAGTCGAAGTGGCCTTGACCAAGTATTATGGACCATGTACTGTATGTATTGAGGGCCGAGACTTAGAAGCAAGCCTAGTAATACTTGAGATGGCAGATTTTGATGTCATTTTGGGGATGGATTGGCTAGGCCATCATTCGGCCGTCCTTTTATGTGGTGAAAGGAAGCTTGTGCTTACTGACAAAGAGGGAAGGGAATATAGTTTCGCTGGGATCAAGCTATCTAGAAAGCGGAAGCTGATCCTCTCCGCCCTAAAAACTAAGAGATGCTTGGAGAAAGGGGGAGTGGGTTATCTAGTATCTGTAGTCGATCTCACGGCAGAGTCACTCAAGATGGAAGATATAGATGTGGTTCGGGAGTTTCCAGATGTATTTCCGGATGATCTCCCGGGGTTTACCACCGCACGGGGCTACGAATTTGTGATAGACCTTATGCCAGGTTCGGCGCCGGTGTCTAAAGCACCATACAGGATGACCCCGACCGAGTTAAAGGAGTTGAAGACCCAATTACAAGAATTGCGGGATAAGGGCTTCATACGACCTAGTATATCGCCTTGGGGAGCACCTGTGTTATTCGTCAAGAAGAATGATGGAAGTGTACGGCTATGTATTGACTACCGTGAGCTGAACAAGTTGACGATCAAGAATCGGTATCCTTTGCCTAGGATCGATGATCTGTTCGATCAGCTGCAGGGTGCAAAGGTCTTCGAAGATCGATCTCCGATCGGGTATCACCAATTGAAGATCAAGGCCGGAGATATTCCGAGAGCTTTCAGGACGAGGTATGGGCATTATGAGTTTCTAGTTATGTCTTTCGGGTTGACCAATGCTTCAGCATCGTTTATGGAACTGATGAACCGAGTGTTTCATGATATGTTGGACACTTCGGTCATCGTATTCATCGATGACATATTGATTTACTCTAAGGACATGGAAACTCATACAGCGCATTTGAGGGCAGCCCTACAACGGCTGAGAGATGTGAAGCTTTATGCAAAGTTCAAAAAGTATGAGTTTTGGCTGAAGGAAGTGGCTTTCTTGGGCCATGTTGTATCTGAAGCCGGTATCAAGGTTGATCCAAGTAAGATAGCTGCTGTAGTAGGATGGGAAGCACCAAAATCTGTTGCGGAGATTCGTAGTTTCCTTGGGTTGGCTGGTTATTATAGAAGATTCGTGGAAGATTACTCCAGGATCGCGGTTCCACTCACCAGATTGACTAAGAAGGGAGAGAAATTCATATGGACAGATGAGTGCGAGAAGTGCTTTCAGACTTTGAAGTCAAGACTTGTCTCTGCACCTATTTTGACCATCCCAGAACCAAGCGTTCCGTTTACTTTATATACGGATGCTTCAGGGTTGGGTATTGGGTGTGTATTGATGCAAGGAGAACAAGTGATTGCTTATGCATCAAGACAGTTAAAAGAGCATGAGAAGAACTATCCTACGCATGACTTGGAGCTAGCAGCGGTTATACATGCAATCAAGACTTGGAGACACTACTTGTACGGTGAGAAGTTTCAGATCAAGTCAGATCACAAGAGCTTAACTTATCTCTTCACTCAGAAGGATCTGAATATGAGACAGAGGAGATGGCTGGAATTGTTAAAAGATTATGATTGCGACATCCAGTACCATCCAGGTAAAGCAAATGTGGTGGCTGACGCCTTAAGCAAAAAGTGGGCATCGAAACCTGAGGCAGGACCAAGTGCAAATGCTGCATTGTGTGCTGCAGCCTCGAGTTCAATGGAAATTGATGAAGAACATATTATCGAAACTGCAGAAGATCCAGTCGAGCAAGGCTTGATTCATAAGTTCACTATGATGTTCGCCGCATTGAAGATCTCACCGGGTCTAATTGATGAAGTCAAGGTAGCAATCCTACAGGATCCATATCTCAAGACAGTGCAAGAAGACTTAGAGAAGGGTACGTGCAATCCTGACTTTACCTTGGATTCAGACAAGGTACTCAAGTATCGTGGACGATTATGTATACCTGAGAGTGAAGACTGCGATATCAGAGACCGAGTTATGAATACCGAGTTATGAATAAAGCTCATTACACTCCATATTCGGTACATCCAGGAAGTACCAAAATGTACCATGACTTGAGAAGACTATATTGGTGGAGGGGTATGAAAGCAGATATAGCTCGTTTCATGTTCCAATGTCTGAATTGTCAACAAGTTAAAGCAGAAAGGCAAAGACCCGCAGGTTTACTACAGCCATTACGGAACCTGCATGGAAGTGGGATTGTATTACTATGGATTTCGTCACTGGCTTACCTTTGACACCAAGGTCAGTGGATGCAGTTTGGGTTATAGTAGATCGACTCACCAAGACAGCTCAATTTATTGCGGTCAGACCTCAGTATACCATGGAGAAACTGGCTAAGTTGTATGTGGATAATATAGTCAGACTTCATGGCGTTCCAGAGAGTATAGTATCTGACAGAGATCCCCGTTTTACATCAAAGTTCTGGGAAGGATTACAGAAAGCTATGGGAACCAAGTTGAAGTTCAGTACAGCTTTTAATCCTCAGACGGACGGACAGTCAGAGCGAACCATTCAAATTTTAGAAGATATGCTCTGAGCTTGTGCATTAGATTTTAAAGGAGCTTGGGATGAGAAGCTATCACTTATCGACTTTTGCTTACAACAATAGTTATCAGGCTACAATTCAGATGGCCCCATATGAAGCACTCTATGGGAAGAAGTGTCGTACACCTCTGTTATGGAATGAAGTGGGGGAAAGAAGAATTGTAGGACCGGAGTTTGTTGAAGAAACTTGCCGAGTGATTGATCAGATCAAAGAGAGAGTAAAGACGGCTCAAGTCCGACAGAAGCATTATGCGGATAATCAACGTAGAGATCTGGAGTTTGCAGTGGGTGACAAAGTATTCTTGAAGGTGTCACCGGTGTGAGGTCTGAAACGGTTTGGTAAAAAGGGGAAGCTATTCCCCAGGTATGTGGGACCGTATGAGATATTGAATCGATGTGGTAATGTAGCAGATCAATTGGCTCTACCACCATCTATGTCTAGCGTTCATAATGTGTTCCATGTATCATTACTGAAGAAGTATGTCAGAGATCCATCGCATATCTTGATCGCTGATCCTCCAGACTTGACTGAAGACTTAACTTTCGAAGTGGTGCCTGTAATGCTCTCAAGCCGAAAAGTTCAGCAACTTCGAACCAAGGATATCCACTATGTGAAGGTGCATTGGAGAAGCCAAAATGTGGAGGAAATTACTTGGGAAGAAGAGAGCGCGATGAGGAAGGAGTACCCCAACCTTTTCGACGATCAAGGTACGTTCAAATTTCGAGGCCAAAATTTCTTTTAAGGGTGGGGGAGTTGTAGAACCTACATGCAAATTTCGGGATGAAATTTCTTTTAAGGGTGGTGGAGTTGTAAGACCCGCACTCTGAAAACCCAGTCTAAACCTTGGTTTTGTGTCATGACAGGTCTTCCGATCACCACCGGGCCAGACGGGGCTAGCGGATAACAAACAAGTACAAAATCGGTCGACCAATTATAACTGATTTTAGGTATACCGGTCGATGGTACCGGTCTTGGTACCGGTCGACCGGTATGGCCTGCACAGCTATGTGCGGGAATCTGGAAATTGGTCTCTGCGGGTCCCGCTTTCCTGATTTTGAATCCTAGAAGTTTCCTAATCCTAGTAGGGTTACTAAACCCTATTTCTAGCCTATAAATACACTCTTAAGCCTCCTCAAATCCTTTCCATTGTCTCTCACAAACCCTAGAGAAAAAAAAGAGGTTGGAAAGGAGAAGGGGCTAGGAAGAAGAAGGAGGTGCCGCCATTACCGTTTGACGAAGCTCACGCTACGCCTGTCAACGGTAAGTGCTTGAATCCGTCTTCTTATTCTGTGTTAGTTGTGTGGGTGGATCAATACCATGCAAAGTAGGTATTGATCTAAAACCCTAAATTGGCCAATAAACCCTAAGTTGCCGTCAAACCCTAGATTTGAGTTTCGAGATGATATTCATCGAAACGAGACTTGAATGAGTGGGGGATAACTCTAACTCAAAGCCTAGACTTAGAATGGATAGGAGAAACCCTGAAAATCCATGGAGGATGATCGACGACGGTCGAAAAACCCATGTATGGTCTTTCGGAGACATACCAGTCGACTATACCAGTTGCACATAGTGCGACCGGTATGTTGCGACCGCTACCTCTCGGGAGGCTATCTGTGGGGACCGGCTGACCATACCGGTCGCCAATCTTTCCCACAGAGCTGCGACCGGTATATGCCACCGGTCAGCTCTGTGAAGGTATTTGTAACCCTGTTGGTTTCCGACTAACATGAAACCCTAAACAATATATTCTAATGAAACCCTAATAATATTGTAGGACTTTGTGACTTATCGTTTGGATCTTGCGTCGTGGGGCAAGTTGTCGAACGAGCGTCAGGTAAGGGAATCTGACCTAAACCTAATAATTAATGGACAGTAAATCGTTGTTAATCATTGAATATCTATGATGTGATGTTTGTGCATATTCACATGCCATCCTTTACTTTCAGTTATTATTACTGTTCATGCATTGATAGGATGTGTTTGTTAGGCATGTGATTGTTTTCGTTAGTATGTGGAGTGGGGCATGGGCCTGGGATCGCTCTTCACACTGGCACCTTTTGTAGTATTCTGTCTTAACATGCTTGGTATGGGTGGGATATCAGGGGAAGGTCGTGGTACGGTGGTCTCCGATATTGATGTTGTCCCGGCCATTATTATGTGGTACTGAGGATTCCGAGTCGACGCTGGCTTGTCCACGATGCTTTAGCTCTATCTCTATGCCGTAGGGAGTTATGTTGGGATAGGGTCTACCTGCGTATTGTTTCTATCCTAGTGTGTTAGTTGCGGATAAGGTATCAGGGGAGGTGTGGGAATGCCTTAGCTCTATCTCTATGCCGTAGACGACTGTGTTGGGATAGAGCATACATTGAGGGGAGGTGCGGGTATACCTTAGCTCTATCTCTATCCCACCATGGGTGCATGTGGGTTGGTGGTAGTGTGATCTACTGTGCGATGCCACACACTCGTGTATAGAGGTGCGGGGCCACCAAACCTTTCTATAGCACATTGCAAACTTAAAACCAGACCACAGCATAAAATGATTGTTACTCATGCACAATATTGTGAAACTGTCTGATTGTCTTACTGAGCTGTGTTGTGAGCTCACCCTTTGTGCACATCTTGTTTTAGATATGGATGCAGGTTATACTGTGGACGATTACGTGAACGCTCCAGCGTATGGAGGTGTAGCTGCTTTGGATGTACAAGCAGGGGAGGACGAGCATGGTACTTCATGCGAGTGCCCTTCTCAAGCGTATACACGTGATGGATTTTTATTTATTTGTTTCAGTTATTTTTGATTGGATTAAAGTGATGTAAGAGATATTATATTATGTGTTTGATTTGAATAATTGGATATTTTATTTAAATTATCAATAGATACTCAGTTCATTCTATTTAAAGTCTTCCGCTATATATTTATATTCTGATTGTGGTTATGTGTAATGGTTTGTATGGGTGGACACAGCCTATTCGAGATCCTGGTGTGAACCGTTGGTTCAATGACGGTTCACTCACACCGTTCTGGTTGGATCAGAATTGGGGTATGACAGACGCAGTTTGGGTGATTGTGGACCGTCTGACTAAAACAGCTCGCTTCATACCTATACGACCTCAGTATACACTGGAAAGGTTAGCGAAGCTGTATGTGGATAATATTGTTCGCTTACACGGTGTACCGGAAAGCATTGTGTGTCGATAGAGATCCCGATTTGCTTCCAAGTTTTGGGAAGGACTACAAAAGGCTATGGGTACAACATTAAAGTTCGATCTGCATTCCATCCACAGACAGATGGACAGTCAGAGCGCACAATTCAGATTCTAGAAGATATGCTACGAGCATGTGTAATTGATTTCAAGGGATCATGGGATGAAAGATTACCATTGATCGAGTTCGCTTATAATAATAGCTATCAGGCTACTATACAGATGTCACCTTATGAAGCACTGTATGGCAGGAAGTGTCGAACTCCTTTGTTTTGGAATGAAGTTGGAGAACGTAGTATTGTTGGACCGGAATCCGTTGAAGAAACTTGTCGAGTGGTCGACATTATCAAGGAAAGAGTGAGAACTGCTCAGAACCGTCAGAAGCAATACGCAGATACTCGACGAAGAGATCTAGAGTTCGTCGTAGGTGATAAAGTATTTTTGAAGGTATCGCCTATGCGAGGATTGAAAAGGTTCGGACAAAAAGGGAAACTAAGTCCAAGATATGTCGGGCCATATGAAATTCTGGCTAAGCGTGGAAAAGTAGCTTATCAGTTAGCACTACCACCATCTATGTCAAGCGTGCATGACGTATTTCACATTTCCTTATTGAAGAAGTATGTCAAAGACCCAACGCATGTTTTGACAATGGATTTGCCAGAATTGACTGATGATTTGACATTTGAAAACACCAACGGAAATCACTAGTCGAAATGTTCAACGTCTACGCAACAGAGATATCTACTATGTTAAGGTCACATGGAAAAGTAGAGACACGGAAGAAGTTACATGGGAAGAAGAAAATGCTATGCGGAAGCAATACCCTCACTTATTTGATTCAGAAGGTACGTCCAATTTCGAGGACAAAATTTTTATAAGTTGGGGGGAGTTGTAAGACCCGTGTCAAACTAACCCGGTCTTACCACCTTGAACCAGGTTTACCCATCATGGTCGAGTCAATGGACCAAGGGCATGAAGGAGAGCGAGATCCCAGGTATCAAATCGACCCAAAAACACTTAAAATAGAGCAAGGGTCGCATACCCAGCTAAACAGGGTCGACCCTCTCAAATTAGAAACTCGGACCCCGAAAAATGGACAGAGGGTCGGACGGTTGTCGACCACAGGGTCGACGGGATCATCGACCCTCTAATCGACCCTCACTTACCGCCGAAACTGAAATTAAAAAACTTCCTAATTTTCGATTGGGATTCTTTCCAAATCTCAATGGGACTATTATAGGACATTCCTACTCTATTTAAAGGACGTCCCTAAGACACTTTCACTCCTTTCACAACCCTAATTGAATTGAGAGAAAGAGAGAAGAAGGAAAAGAGGAAGAAAGGAGGCAAGGAAGAAGACTTAGCAAAAAGGAGAAGAATTTCCAGAGAAAAGTAATCTTCTCAGGTATGGATACTAATTCCATGAGTTTCTACAGACCTTAGGATAGATATGGTTGAGTGTAGGATTTCGGAGAAACCTAAACCATCCATTCATGGTTAGGTTGTCATGGAAAAATCTAGGATAATGCATGAAAGCCATTTAGGAGGATGAATCATGGTTTCAGACCATGGAATGAATGTTTAATGGAATGTGGAAGCAAGCCATAGGACCCCAAACATGAAGAATGAATTAAAAACTGGAAATTGGACCTGATTGCACAGAGGGTCGCACACAGGGTCGATAGACCCATCGACCCTATGCACCCTGACCATCGACCCTCAGCATTCGGGAAATTCAAACAGAGGACAGGGTCGATAGACCCATCGACCCTATGCATTCTGAGCATCGACCCTCTGATCGACCCTCAGATAACAGTATGGTTTTTAAATTAGAAATTAACTCTAATTAAATTCTATCGACTTTGTTAGGTTGCTAACATTATAATAACACTGTAGAGGTGATTCTAAAGCTTGGAAAAACATCCTATAGCAAACTAAGGTGAGGAACCTTAACTCCAAACTAAATTGGTTAATAATAAACTGTTTTCTATTTCTTGAGTCCTATGCTATGTTTGATTCTATGCGAATATGATTGTTATGTGCATACAGCATGCCATCCAATATTTCTATTATTTGTTCATGCATATTTACTTTATTGTTTATAACATGATGATGATGATGATGATAGGAATAGGCATGTGCTTGTATGTGTGTGGTTGGTGTGCTTGATGCGAACGAGTATCAGGGGGGGTGTGATGAGAACGTCAATAAACATTAACCTTTGGCGGGTCTCAGCACTTTAGCTCTATCTCTAACTCAAGTATTGTGCATTGGCATCGTCGTATCGCCATTACTTTAGCAGAACTATTATGTCGTAGAGTATCAGGGGAGGTGGTCTCGGTCCTTATAGTCTCTGACTCTACTGGGGGGCCTTAGCTCTATCTCTATGGGCATTCTGAGGGATGCTGGGGTGAGGCCTTGGATACACTGTTTGGCATTAGGGTTCGTTAGTTGCGAGCCCAGTTTGCAGCCCTCGCCAGCAGGGGCTTACGTATTGGTATGGCACTATATAGCAATAAATGTAACCTTTGTTATATATTGTTCATGATTGGGTGCATGTGAGTTGACGATAAACGTGATCTTCGGGTAACGTCACACACTCGTGTATAGAGGCGGAGTCAATAAACGCGACCTTTGGCTACCTCAACCTTTCTATTGCATATTGCAAACTTCAAACCAGACCAAAGATATAAATTGATGTGCATGCATATGTAATGTTGCATTGTTTTGGCAACTCCCTGAGCCGTGTTGTGTGCTCACCCCTTGACGTCGAATATTTTTAGTTGATGATGCAGGTTACACAGTTGAAGACTATATGAATGCGTCTGCGTACGGGAATATAGCAGCAATGGACGTTGGAGCTGAAGATGATACACACGACTCCTCTTGCGAGTGCAACTCGTGTGTATTTGATTAGATATTTTATAGGTTCCTTTATTGGATTTATAAGACATGTATTTGATATTTAAATATTTATGTCTCAAGTTGAATATAGAATAATTTGCTATTATTTATGGATATCATTTTAGTTCTCAGTTCATTCATTTATTAAGAATTCCGCTATTGTGTATTTACTCTGATTATGATCATGGATGTATGGAGGTTCAGATAACGCGGGGATAGCCTATTCGAGATCCTGGGTGAACCGTTGGTTATTTAGCGGTTCATCACACCATTCTGAAATGTGCGGAATTGGGGTGTGACAGCGGGTCTCTGTCTTTCTGATTTAACTTGCTAGCACTTTAGACATTGGAATACGAATTGAGCTACATCGCTTTTATACCCCTCCACCAATATAGTCTTCTTAAATCATGGTACATCTTGATGCTTCCTGAATGTACCGAATATGGGGTGTAATGAGTTTTTGTCATAATTCTGTCTTTGATATTTGAGTTCTCACTCTCAGGTATACATAATTGTCCACGATACCTGAGTACCTTGTCTGAATCCATGGTAAAGTATGGGTTGCTTTTACCCTTCTCTAGATCTGCTTGCACAGTCTTGAGATGTGGATCCTGTAGGATTACTACTTTTACCTCATCCATTATATCCGATTAGATCTTCAAAGCTGCGAACATCAATATGAACTTATGAATTAAGCCCTGTTCCATTGGATTTTCTACAGTCTCTAATATATGTTCTTCATCATTCTCTATTGCACCTGAGGCTGCAGCACACAGTGCAGCATTTGTACTAGGTCCTGCCTCAGGTTTCAATGCCTACTTTCTACTTAAGGCATCAGCTACGACGTTTGCCTTACCCGGATGGTACTGGATGTCACAATCATAAGCTTTTAATAGTTCCAGCCATCTCCTCTGTCTCATATTCAGGTCCTTCTGAGTAAAAAGGTAAGTCAAACTCTTGTGATCCAACTTGATCTGAAACTTTTCACCATAAAGGTAGTGCCTCCAAGTCTTGATTGCATGAATTACCGCTGCTAACTCCAGATCATGTGTAGGATAGTTCTTCTCATGCTCTTTCAATTGTCATGATGCATAGGCAATCACTTGTTCTCCTTGCATTAACACACATCCAAGACCCAACCCTGAGGCATCCATATATAGGGTGAACAGCAAGCCTGGTGCTGGGATGGTCAAAATAGGTGCAGAGACTTGTCTTGACTTCAGAGTCTGAAAGCACTTCTCAATCTCATCTGTACATATGAACTTTTCTCCTTTCTTGGTTAATCTGATGAGTGGAACGATGATTCTTGAGTAGTCTTCCACGAATCTTCTATAGTAACCAGCCAATCCAAGGAAACTACGAATCACTACAGCTGATTTCGATGCATCCCATCCTACTATAGCTACGATCTTGCTTAGATCTACCTTGATACAGTCTACAGATACTACGTGACCCAAGAAGGCCACTTCCTTCAGCCAAAATTCACACTTCTTTAACTTGGCGTAAAGCTTCTCCCTTCTCAACCGTTGTAGGGCTGCTCTCAAGTGTGTTGCATGAGTCTCCCTGTCCTTTAAGTAGACCAAGATGTCGTCAATAAATACGATGACCGAAGTGTCCAACATGTCACGAAACACTCGGTTCATCAGTTCCATGAACGACGCTGGAGTGTTAGTCAACCCCAACGACATTACCAGGAACTCATAATGCCCATACCTTGTCCTGAAAGTAGTCTTCGAAATATCTCCTGCCTTGATCTTTAACTGGTGATACCCTGATCTAAGATCAATCTTCGAGAAAACCTTTGCACCCAGCAACTGATCGAACAGATTATCGATCCTAGGCAAAGGGTATCGGTTCTTGATGGTTAACTTGTTCAACTCCCAGTAGTCGATACATAATCGTATGCTACCATCCTTCTTCTTTACGAACAATACAGGTGCTCCCACGGTGATATGCTTGGTCATATGAAACCCTTATCTAGTAGTTCTTGTAACTAGATCTTCAACTCTTTTAATTCTGTAGGGGCCATCCTGTACGGTGCCTTAGACACTGGCGTCGACCCTGGCATAAGGTCTATCACGAACTCTGTAGCCCTGTCTGGAGGTAGTCCGGGTAGGTCTTCTGGAAAAACATCTAGAAACTCTCGTACCACATCTAGATCTTTTATTTTTGGCAGCTCTACAGCGATGTCGAACCACAGACACTAAGTAACCCCCTCCTCCCTTTTCTAAGCATCTCTTAGCTTTTAGAACAGAGAGGATCAGCTTCCGCTTCCTAGGTAACTTGGTTCCGGTGAAGCTAAACTCCTTTCCCTTATCATCCTTAAAAACAAGTTTCCTTTCGCCACATAATAAGCTAGCTGAATGATGGCCTAGCCAATCCATTCCCAAGATGACATCAAAGTCTACCATCTCGAGTTGGACCAAACTTGCTTTCGGGTTTTGCCCATCAATAATAACTGGGCATGGCCCATAGCATTCATTCAAGGCTACTTCTACTCCCAACGGAGAGCGAACTAATAAACTTGGAGTTAAGTGCTTGACAGGTTACTCCATTCTTCTAAGACCCGTACTAAACTAATCGGTCTTACCACCTTGTACCAGGTTTACCTATCATGGTCGAGCCACACGGACCAAGTGCGTAAAGAAAATCACAAAATCAGGTATGAAATTGACCCAAAAATAGTAAAATGGAGGGTAGGATCGCATGCCTAAACAAGTAGGGTCGACCCCACCTCAGCAAGGTCCAACCCATGACTTTTGAGTCCTAGGGTCGGATGACTTGAGACCCTAGGGTCGACGGATTCTGCAACCCTAGGATCGACCCTAGGCAAACTGACAGAAACCAGAAATTAGGAAACTTTTCTAATTCAAAGGGAACCTTTCCTAAACTCGTTGGGACGGATTTTGGGAGGTTTTTCTCTATAAATAGGACGTCCCTTAGGCTCTTTTACTCTTTTTGAAACCCTAATTGAAAGTGAGAGAAGAGAAGAGAAGGAAGAGAAGGAAAATTGGAGAAGAAAGCTAAGGAGAAGAGTTTCAGAGGAATCTCTGAATTCAGCAAGACTAAGGTATGAAAACATTCTCCATAAATTGTGTAAGACCCTAGAATAGTATATAAAGAGGGTAGGATCTAAAAGAAACCCAAATCATTCATCCATGGGAAGATTTCAATGGAATCCATGGAGGGAATCATGATAAACAAAGTAAAGGAAGTAACTTGGAGTTTAAGCCATTGAACAATCAAAGAATGGACCATGAAAGTAAGCCAAAGGATCCAAACATGAAAAAGTGGACTGTAGGATGAAAAGTCGACTCAAATTACATCTGGTCGCACTTAGGGTCGACTGGTAACCGACCCTATCAGACCACAGGATCGACCCCTAGCTCTCGGGAATTCCAGGGAAGCTATGGTCACACCTAGGGTTGATGGATAACCGACCCTATGATCGACCCTATACCCTGGGGTCTCAGATACCTGCGACCCATCCTGCGACCCTAGCTTTATAGCAAGCCTAAAACTATCGAAATAAATTTTAATTAAAATCTATCGACTTGTTAGGTTTTCCTATTGATATAAAGGTGATTCTTAAAGCTTGAAAGAGGATCTACACTCAGCGAAGGTGAGGGAACAAGACCTAAACTAATTGACTAATAATAAACTATTTTTATTTCTTGAGTCCAATGCCATGACTGATTCTATGTGTGTATGCTTGTAATGTGTATTCAACATGTCATCCAATATTCCTGCTAATAATGTTCATGCATATTTAATTCTATTTATTTATAACATGATAATGATGACGATACTAGGAATAGGCATGTGAATGTATGTGTATGGTTAGTGTGCTTAATGCGAGTGGAGCATCAGGGGGAGGACGTGATATTATGGTGTGTCCTGCTTACCAGACTCTATCTCTATCTCTACTCAAGTCTTGTCCACTAACATCGTCGTATCGCCATTACCTTAGCAGAACTATTACGTCGTAGGACATCAGGGGAGGTGGTCTCGGACCGTGTAGCCTTCGACTCTGTCGGGGGGCCTTAGCTCTATCACTATGGATGTATTGAGGGATGTTGGGGTGAGGCCTTGGATACACTGTTTGACATTAGGATTGGTTAGTTGCGAGCCCAGTTTGCAAGCCCTTGCCAACAGGGGCTTACGTATTGGTATGGTGCAATCGGTACTGCAATGCCATTTTCATTGGGTATATTGTACCATGGTGGGTGCATGTGGGACGACAGTGTCGATATTCATTGGGCGGCTTCACACACTCGTGTATAAAGGTGAGGCGGCCACCGAACCTTTCTATAGCACATTGCAAACTTATATACCAGACCACAGATATGAATTGAATGCATGCATATGTTTGTTGCATTGTTTTGTTTGCTCACTGAGCCGTGATGTGTGCTCACCCTTTCGAATTCAAATATTTTTAGTTGATGATGTAAGTACGACTGTGGAAGATTATATGAATGCACCCGCATACGGGCACATTACTACAATGGATGCTGAAGATATAGTGGAGACGCATGACTCATCATGCGAGTGCAACTCATGTGTTTTCAGTTAGATTTTTATTTGGACCATTAAGGAAATATAATTTGATATTTTATTTACTTATGTCTCGATTGATACAACATAATTGGATATTTTATTTATGATTATCACATTTAGATTCTCAGTTCATTTAATATTAAGACTTCCGCTATTGTGTATTTACTCTGATTATGGTTGTGGATGTATATGGTTTAAGTAAATGGACACAACCTATTTGACATCCTGGTTGAACCATTGGTTTATTAGCGGTTCATCACACCATTCTGAACAGTGCGGAATTGGGGTGTGACAATTCTCTTCCCGAAAGACACAGAAACAAAGGAGTGTGTAGCCCCAGAGTCAAAGAGTACTCTGGCGGTTGCACCAGCTATATCTACAGTTCCTGGAATTTAATTATTCCTTAGCCTACATTCTCATACATAGTAATGCAGTAACCAAACTAACAAGAGACGGATTCATACTAGTAACCACATCAGGTGATGCGGCTGCCTCCTCAGTGGTGACTACAAATACCTTTCCTTGCTGTGGCAGTTGCTTTCTTGGTAGAGTGCAAGTCTTTGCATAATGGTCTAATTATTGGCAGTTGAAACATTTGACATTAGGGTTTTAACCAGCTATCTGTGGTGGTGGTGGTGCAATAGTATTCCTTGCTGGCACTACAGTAGACTGAGCCCTATATGGAAGGAATGGTCTAGTGTTCCCTCTACCCGAAGTCTCAGTAGCAGGCCTCTTCAGTCCCCTATTTTGAGCAAAGAAGCTGTCTCTTTGGCTTGAATCAATCATTCGGGCGATCTGTACCACTTCGTTATACACCTTCTTCTCCAAACACAAAATGTGTTCACGAATGCTTTCGCTTAATCCCATAGTGAACCTACGGGTTTTGGTTTCCTCCTCTTGCATGCTCGCTAGAGCGAATAAAAATAACTCTTCGTACCTCTGTTGGTATGCATCAACAGTCAACTGGGATTGTTGTAGGTTGAGGAATTCCTTCTCCATTTGATCATGAAAGCTTTTAAGAAAGTACTTATCGAAGAAGGCTCCCTTGAATGTTTCCGATGTGATTTGGGTGTGCTTCTTCTCCAAGTATGTTCGGGTAAAATTCCACCAGGCATTCGCATCTTCCTTAAGCATGTGTGTAGCAAATAGCACATTCTCATCCTCTGTGCAAGTCATTAGACGGAAGTTCTTCTCCATCTCAGCAACCCATTGTGCAGGCCATAGTGGTTTTTCAGGTTTCCCTAAGAAGGTAGGGGGTTTCAACTTCAAAAACCTATCCACCGCTCAGCTTAGGTCATTCTACTCCTATGCATTTATTCTATACCATGCTTGGTATGGTCGACCATTATGCCTCCAGAAGACCACCGACTTGGTGTCCGCCTTCCTCAGTCACCCACTATTGGTTCTAGGGTTTCTCCTTTGCATTCTAGGCCTGAGCAATGAGTTAGAGTTGTTTCATATTCCATTCAAGTCATAGTTTCGATGATCCTTAGCCTAGAATACGAATCTGGGGTTTATCGACTGTATTAGGGTTTGACGGTAATTTAAGGGTTTTTGATCAATACCTCACCTTGCATGGTATTGATCAATTCATGATTAATCATCTATAATGCTTAACTTAGAGAGAAGTTCAAGCACTTACCGTTGGTTCGCAACTATGGTGTTCTTCGTCCAACGGCGGCTCCTCTCCCACCTTTCTTAGCTCATTCTCCTTCTTCGATCTCTTTCTCCTCTCTAGGGTTTGTGAGAAACAATCAAAGAATTCTAATGAGGTTTAAGGATCCTTAAATAGACTAGGTTGGGGTTTAAAAAGTTTCCCTACTTTAGGAAAGTCCCTAGGCTTGAGATTTGGCAAACAGGACCCACAGAGATCCGTTTCCAGATCTAACTAGTCTGCCCGCGCAGGCATACCGATCGACCGGTACCATCGACCGGTACCATAAGACCGATATAAAAAATATCATATTTTTAGGTCTGTTTTTGTACCTGGTTGTCATCCGCTCATCCAGTCTGGCCTGGTAATGATTGAAAGACCTGTTACGACATGAATTAAAGGTTTAGATCGGATTTATGGAGTGTGGGTTTTACAGAAGGAATCAAGGTGGTCACATTAGTTATTTGAAAACTATTCTAATGAGCATGATATTCGACATGAACATGCAATTCCCAAGCCTTTTTCGCATAATGGTGTAGCAAAAAGGATGAATCGCACTATTATGGAAAAAGTTTAATGCATGCTCTTACATGGAAAGTTACCAAAATGTTATTGAGGAGAATTTATAAATAAAATTGTATATGTAATTAATTTATCTCCATTAGCTCCTTTGAGTGGAGATGTTCCCCAAAGGTTGTAAAGCGGAAAATATGTTTCCTATGAGCTTTTGAAGGTATTTGGTTGCAAGGCCTTTGTGCATATCCCCAAAAATGATAGGACCAAGCCTGATGATAAAGCCAAAAAATATATTTTCTTGGGATATGGAGATGATAAGTTTGGCTATAGGCTATGGGATCCAGTTGAGAAGAAACTAATCAGAAGCCGAGATGCGATTTTTGGAGAAAGCTAAATTTTTTCAGATTTTACAAAGAATAACCACCAAAGATAATTGTAAATGAGCTATTAGAATCACAATCACCTTTACCCATGCATGAAAATGATAGACAACAACCTCATGATAAAGAAAACCAAGTTGATGGTGATAAGGCTCCTCAATTTTTTATGATTCATATAGATGATGAGGTAAATGGTGATGTTAAACAGGAAGAGAAACTTTCTAAAGAAGAACCACAACCCAAGCCAAGGGATGAATTACAGTTGTACCTCTCTATAAGACCAGCACCCAAAATCCCCCTACTAACTAGGATTTTCCTGTGCTAGGTCTTCCTATGCCATTAGTAAGAGAGCTTGATGTGGATCGAACCAGTGCACCCAAATCCTAAGTAAGGATCTCTACATGGACACATGGGGAGTATATGAAGCCTTAAGTGGGCCCAAGGGGCACACCACCAGTTTAGGGCTGAAAGTAGCACCAAGGGCAACGTTTTATGCCCAACCGATTGATAAGAGCCGGAGGCAATATCAACCAGTTTGAGTGCCTTCGGTTTAGCCCTGTTTAACACAAGTCTCTACTCTCTCCTATAAATACACTCCAAATCCCAAACACTTGGGATTTGTTGAAGGAGAGTTGCTACAGCCATTTTGGGGATTTTTTTTAAGAAGAGCAAGCTCTACCAACCTTGTGCTCCCGCTTCATTGTCCAAGTAAGTATCTCAACCCCCCCCCCCCCCCTTAGTGCATTGAATGCTCCCCCCATTAATGGTGGTGGTTGATGAACACATTTTATGTGTAAATTTAGGGCAAAAAAATATATATCTTTTATTCTATTTATGATGCTTCTCGGATATTTAATGTTGTTTTTATGTTTGATGGGAATAGGTGAAAGAATGGAGAAATTTGAGCTTAAAAATATCATTTTATGAATTTTTGGTGATCCTGTTGAGTTAACTCACCCAGTCAACTCGGCAACGGGGCATAAAATGAATTTTATGAGGAGAGCCACGAATTTTGTGTATAAGATCAGCCTTGGACCAAGTCAAAGAATAGCCCAATCTCATGTGAAAGATTCTATTCTCTTGAGAAAATATTCCTTAGTTATTTGGAATCAAATTTACAAGATTGTCATGGCAAGGAAGAATGGAAAGCTCCAATCGATTATGGAATTTTTCAAAAAGAGATAATAATGCTAAAGATATGATGAGTTGGTGCAAGATTTTTTCAACTCAAGAATCGTCCATATACAATGAACCTAGAAGATTGGAATTCAGTTACCAAAATTATCTCCACAAAATCTCTTGTAATTCAATTGTAAAGATTGATTGTGATCTTTACTCTCTTGTATATATATGTGATGCTGAGCAATAGAAAATCATCCAAGAATTTTATTATGAGTTTTTTTCTTAGTTTTGAGAATTTATGAGAGAGTTTGAGATTCTTAGTTTTTTTTCTTTTCAAGTTGTGTTCTTCTTGCTTAAGTTTATTTTTATTTCAGATTTAGAACTCTGTAGTAGGGTAGATAAATATAGGTTGTACCCCATTACTAATTTAATTTAGGAGAGAAGGATCCCTTTGTAATCGTTTGCACATCGCCTTGGAGTGACAACAAGACGACGAGCAACGACAGAGATAAGTTAAATCTTCCATCGAGATAAGTTTTTCTTACATTCTTTTACTTTTAATTTCGTTTCTTTCTTGCAATAAATCTGTGTTACTTTATGGTTAGTGGTTTCGTAAATTTTCGTACCGCTATGAATGGTTATTATTGTTTTTTGATTAATTTTTATTTAAAGTGATTAGGGTGTTAATTCAATCATATCCCTTTGGTACACTTTGCCTTATTTGAGTTAGGATAATAACGATTCCTCCCTGAGATCGACCCGTTACTGCACGATACCGTGCACTTGCGGTTACATACATATTTAATTCACATCAAGTTTTTGGCGCCGTTGCCGGGGAGGCAAGCCGTTATTTTTTCTATTTTAAATAGTTCAAAGTGATTTAAAAAAAAAAAAAAAAGGAAAAGAAAAATGCAAAAAGTTTACATTGGTTTTCATGCTTTTCTTTGCACCTCTGATTCGTTAGGTTGGAACAGTACAATCGACGGTCCAATCCTGACCATGATATGGTGTTAAGGGATGCTGGCTATCGAATTATCAAGAGGAATAACGACCAATAGCTTCGGCGGTAACGGTGTTGTTTCTCAAGGTAATTGCGGATATGACCGGTCTCTAAGCCATTGATCGTCAGGAGATTTGCATTGACCCCGATTCGAAAAAATCCAGCTTTCCGTATCAAATTTAGAGGAAAAAGAAAAAAAAAATTTATCATTTGAAATAGTTTTGTGCATGAGTGTATGGACTCGTGATGCTAGCAATCGTCTAGTAAGAGTCCCATCATTTACAATGGCTGAACCAAAGATGACACTTAAGGATAGATTTTACCCTGCTAGGGCAGCACAACCTTCATGTATTCAATTACCGGCTGCCACAGGAAACAACTATGAATTGAAAACTCAATTCATCACCATGCTTCCTCATTTTCATGGGTTATCTTCAGAGGATGCATATTTGTTCCTCCGTGAGTATGAGGAGGTGTGTGCCCTCATTAAAATGCAACAGCTCAGTGATGATGCTGTCAAATTGAGGTGCATCACTTTTTCACTCAAGGATGGAGCTAAAAAATGGCTTTATGGTCTTCCCACAAATTCCATTACATCTTGGGAAAAATTTACTGTGTTATTCCTTAAAAAGTTTTTTCCTCTTCACAAGACAAATAAACTTCGAGGAGATATAATGCGGTTCAAACAAGAGTCAAATGAGTCTTTTTCAAGACTCATGGAAAGGTTCCAAGGTCTACTCCTAGAGTGCCCTCACCATGGTATTGAAATATGGCAGCTTTGTCAAATTATTTACGAGGGGATAGACTTTCCTACCAAGCAAATGCTTGAGTCTATGTGTCCTCAAGGATTCACTTCCTATGAGGATGTTAACGATGCTTGGAACTTTTTGGTGGATCTCACCGAAAAAACAAGAGAGTGGGAGTCGTCGCGGAGACAGATCGCACCCAAAAAGGTAAAGGTTACTTTGTCGATAGCATAGTAGCTAAGGAGGCACACTTAGATAGCCTTATCAAAAGGATAGAAGCCTTAGTTCCTAAAGACCCTATCCAAAAGCAAGTCCTAATGTGCAGTTGGTGTCAAACTTCTGGACACACAGTAGAGGAATGCCCTTCACAGGAAAATTCTTAGAATGCTAATGTAAGTGCACTTTACAATCCGTATAGTAACACTTACAATCCAGGATGGAGAAATCACCCAAATTTTCTTGGAACCAAGGGAACCGTATGGACCCATCCCAATTTTAAAATCAAGGTCCTCCCAGTTACACCAGGCCATATGCTCCCCCTAGACCCAATTTTGTTCCCCAAGGTAATTTTCAGCAACCTCCCGGGGTTTTCTAACACGGGTGAGCCGGCCCGGACTTCGGTGAGTTAGAGAAGAATGTGGCAGCTCTAATGGCGGGGGCATACCCAGTATGGAGAGGACATTTACCCAATTGGTTACCTTAATGTGTGAAAAGAACAAGAGTATTCCCGCCCGACCAACCAGAGACTAACCCACGCCATCACCCACAACCAAATAGGTCAAACCCTCAAGTGAATGGCATAGAGAGTCAATCAGGGTCCTCCAAACAATGCAATGCAGTCCATGCATTATGGAGTGGCCAAGAGTACCTACAGGATGGAGCACCAAAGAACAAACCCAAAGTTGCTCCGGTTAATGTTCCCCAATCTGAGGCAACTCATCGAGCCTCTTTCTTCTCGGTTCGTCCGATGTATCCGAAAGACCCAAAGAGATCATCGAGACAGAGTTTTTACTCCACCAGCCCCATTCCCTAATAGGTTGGTAAACCAAAAGAAGACTGCTTTAGTTGATAAAATTTTAGAGGTCTTCAAACAGGTAGAATTGAATATCCCACTTTTGGATGCAATTGATCAAATTCCTATTTATGCAAAAGTCCTTAAAGACTTATGCACACAAAAGAGGATTAGTCAAATTCCAAAAAAGGTATTCTTGGCTGCACATTTAAGTTCCCTTCTGAACCATCCTGTGGCAGCCAAATACAAGAACCCTGGCTGTCCTACCATCTCTTGCATCATAGGCAACACTTTTATTGATCATGCTCTACTAGACTTAGGTGCAAGTGTAAATCTTCTACCTTATCATGTTTACCAACAATTAGGATTGGGAAAGTTGAAACCAACGTCCATCTCACTTCAACTAGCTGATCGCTCTGTAAAAACTCCTAAAGGAATGGTAGAGGATGTTTTGTTAAAGGTAGGAGAATTTCTTTTTCCTGTGGATTTTATTGTTTTAAAAAGACATCCTGTCTCCAATAGAGATCAAATCTCTATCATTTTAGGAAGACCGTTTCTGGCTACAAGCAATGCACTGATAAATTGTAGGAACGGTCTTATGAAACTGTCATTTGGTAACCAAACTGTTGATTTAAATGTATTTAGACTGGGTAAGCAACCGAATGAGGAAGTACATATGCTCCAAGAATTCCCTGACCATGTAGAGACTACTTTTGACATTGACTTTGACTCGGAATTCTTGCAGTGTATGGAAGCATTGGGAGGAGTAGCGGATACTTTCTCATCAGAGGCATAGAGTATCCACACACCTGTGGAACCTCTAGGACCTCTATCCACTTCCATTCTCAAGCCCTCAATGGTTGAACCACCTAGCTTAGAATTAAAGGAGTTACCATCCACTCTGAAGTATGCCTTTCTAGGACCTGACCAGACTCTTCCTGTTATTATTGCATCTGATTTGACTTCTAATCAGGAAGAAGAGTTAGTCAAACTCTTACAAAATCACAAGGAAGCCTTAGGTTGGACTGTGGCTGACATCAAAGGTATTAGCCCGTCTATTGTTCAGCATCATATACACCTTATGGAAGATACTAACCCCTCAAGGGAACCTCAGAGACGGGCAATTCCTGTGATGAAGGAAGCCATTAAGAAAGAGATTCTAAAGTGCTTAGCTCATGGGATCATATATCCCATATCTGATAGTGAGTGGGTAAGTCCGGTACATGTGGTACCAAAGAAGTCAGGAGTCACTGTAGTTGTTAATGCTGACAATGAATTGATTCCTACCCGTATCCAAACAGGATGGAGAGTCTGCATAGACTACAGAAAGCTGAATACGGCAACGTGGAAGGATCATTTCCCTTTGCCTTTCATTGACCAAATGTTAGAGAGGTTGGTCGGACATGAATACTATTGCTTCTTAGATGGATACTCCGGTTACAATCAAATCCCCATTGCCTTAGATGACCAACACAAGACCACTTTCACATGCCCCTATGGAACCTATGCTTACCGGCGCATGCCTTTTGGGCTATGCAATGCCCCTGCCACTTTTCAAAGGTGCATGATGAGCAAATTCTCAGATATGGTAGAACAATATTTAGAAGTATTCATGGATGATTTTTCTGTGCATGGGTCTACTTTTTTTGATTGCCTACATAATCTTTCCTTAGTTCTTGTCAGGTGTATGGAGAAAGATTTAATTTTAAATTGGGAGAAATGCCACTTCATGGTAAAACAGGGTATAGTGTTGGGTCACATCATTTCCAAAGATGGGATCATGGTTGACAGAGCCAAAGTAGAATTGATTGAAAAGCTACCTATTCCCAAATCTATTAAGGACATTCGCTCCTTTTTAGGGCATGCCGGTTTCTATCGGAGGTTCATTAAAGATTTTAGTCAAATTGCTTGCCCTCTCACCTCTTTGCTTGCTAAAAACCAGCTCTTTGATTTTAATGATGCCTGTCTTGAGAGTTTTAATCAACTCAAAAGATTTTGACCCACGCCCCGTTATTCGGGCACCCATATGGGACAGAGCCCTTTGAGCTTATGTGTGATGCTTCGATTTTGCATTAGGAGCTGTCCTTGGGCAACGGATCAATAAGTTACCCCATGTAATTTGTTATGCAAGTAGGAATTTAAATGATGCACAGCTTAATTACACCACCACGAAAAGAATTCTTAGCTGTTGTATTCGCTTTAGAGAAATTTTGTGCCTACTTGATAGGATCCCATGTCATTGTGTATACGGATCATGCCGCTCTCAAGCATCTCTTGCAGAAAAAGGATGTCAAAGCTCGTCTCATTAGATGGGTTTTGCTTTTACAAGAGTTTGACTTAGAGATTAGGGATAAACCAGGAATAGAAAATTGGCCAAATAAGGCTGCGACCAAGGTTTTACGATCCGGATTCTCTTGGCCTAGTCTTTTTAAGGATGCATTTAATTCCTGTAAGGCATGCCCTTCTTGTCGGTCTTTAGGCCGCATTACCAAGCGGAATATGATGCCACTAAACCCAATTCTGGTGGTTGAGGTTTTTGATGTTTGGGGCATCGATTTTATGGGTCCGTTCCCAAAGTCTTTTGGGAATGAGTATATCTTGTTAGCTGTGGACTATGTGTCTAAATGGATAGAAGCTGTTACTACTAAGACCAATGACCACAAGGTAGTCATTAAATTTTTAAATGAGAATATATTCTCCCGATTTGGTACCCCTCTAGCTATCATTAGCGATAGGGGAAAACACTTCTGTAACAAACCATTTGAGGTCCTTGTTCAAAAATATGGTATTACCCATAAATTGGCAACCCCTTACCACCCTCAGACTAGTGGACAGGTTGAAGTATCCAATCGACAAATCAAGCAAATTTTAGAAAAAACTGTCAATCCTACTCGTAAGGATTGGTTCATTCGTCTCATAGATGCTTTGTGGGCTTATAGAACTGCTTTCAAGACCATTCTTGGTCAATCCCTTATCGTCGGTGTGTACGGAAAAGCCTGCCATCTACCAGTCGAATTGGAACATCGGGCATTTTGGGCAATTAAGAAATTAAATTTTGATTTGTCAGATGCTAGCACTCATAGAGGACTCCAGCTCTCTGAGTTGGATGAATTGAGAAATGATGCCTACGACAATGCCCGCATCTATAAAGACATGACCAAGGCTTATCATGATAGACATATCCTTCGGAAGTCTTTTACCCCTGGCGACAAGGTTTTGCTTTATAATTCTCGTTTGTATATTTTTCCTGGTAAACTTAGATCTCGTTGGGAGGGTCCTTATATTGTTCAAAATGTTTTCTCATCGGGTGCAATTGAGATTTTAAATCCAGGTACAGGTGCAACCAGCAAAGTGAATGGTCAGCGTTTGAAGCCATTTTTGGAGCTTCCACACGACTCCACTGAAGAGGTCATGGATCTCCATGAACCTTTTTACACTGATGCTTGATTCAGGGAGTTTTTTTTTCTTCCCCTTGTCCTTGTCTTTTATTTTTCTGTATACATTGAGGACAATGCATGATTTAAGTATGGGGGAAGGGTTGAGATTTCATAAAAAAAAATAAAAAAAAAAAATAAAAAAAAAATTTGAGCTTTCATTGTAAATTTTAACTTTTTAACTTTGGTTTTTGGAAAAGTCAATCACTATTTCTATGGTTTTGACACAAAAGAGGAAGGAGAAAGAGACCTAGAAAACTATCACATACGAAGTAATGAAACCCTATGTGAGGATAGTACTTAGGTTGTATTTTGAAATGGGAATTAAGTTAGAAAATATATCTTACCTCTCCTGAAGGGATGAATATTTTATGGTTATAGTTGGTAATTTCAACCTTTGAATAAAGCTGATACCTCCTTGTACTATAAAAAAAATCATATAAGAAAATAATAATATAAGAGTTTTTTTTGTTCTTGGAACTATACAGGACATTCCGCCTCAAGAAGCGAGGTGCCTTGATTGAAATTCCTTGGATACAGCTCTTGCAAAAAAACAAAAAAAAAAAGTACTCTTTAGCATCAATGTCTTTAAAGATATATGCCAAAAGCGAAGCTATATAGTAACATGGGAATGCATAACCACCTGCACTTCTCAAGCCAATTGTAGTGGAGTAGTTTAAAGAGGAAAAAGAAAGAAAAAAAAAAAAAAAGATACAAGTGTTGAAAGCTATTCTTGGGTCTTGGTTACTAGTATGTTACAAAGGGTTCACCTTAAGGAGAGATATGTTTGGAAGATATAACAAGGTTTCCTAATTGAGATGCAACCTTAGTGTTTGAATCATATGAGGTAGCAATGTTCAAGTGTGGGGGTTTGTATGTTTTCTTGATCCCAAGTTGAGTGTTTTAACTAATAAGATATGTGTGTGCTCTTTTTCCTTAATACCAAAATTATAGTTTGAAATTTCTATATGAATTTTGTGTGTTTATTCTCTGAAAATACTCACGAGACACAACTCGTCCACTAGGGATAACCTAGGGGTTTAAAGGCTTGTTGCACGTGCTAAGTGCAATCATGATTCCTACGAAAGTGAGTTAGGATTTTATTTTATTTTTATATTTTTCTTTGCTCGAGACTAGCAAAGCTCAAGTGTGGGGGAATCTGATGAATACATTTTATGTGTAAATTTAGGGCAAAAAAATATATATCTCTTATTCTATTTATGATGCTTCTCGGATATTTAATATTGATTTTATGTTTGATGGGAATAGGTGAAAGAATGGAGAAATTTGAGCTTAAAAATATCATTTTATGAATTTTTGGTGATCCTGTCGAGTTAACTCACCCAGTCAACTCGGCAACCGGGCATAAGATGAATTTTATGAGGAGAGCCACGAATTTTGTGTATAAGATCAGCCTTGGACCAAGTCAAAGAATAGCCCAATCTCATGTGAAAGATTCCATTCTCTTGAGAAAATATTCCTTAGTTATTTGGAATCAAATTTACAAGATTGTCATGGCAATGAAGAATGGAAAGCTCCAATCGATTATGGAATTTTTCAAAAAGAGATAATAATGCTAAAGATATGATGAGTTGGTGCAAGATTTTTTCTACTCAAGAATCGTCCATATACAATGAACCTAGAAGATTGGAATTCAGTTACCAAAATTATCTCCACAAAATCTCTTGTAATTCAATTGTAAAGATTGATTGTGATCTTTACTCTCTTGTATATATATGTGATGCTCAGCAATAGAAAATCATCCAAGAATTTTATTATGAGTTTTTTTTCTTAGTTTTGAGAATTTATGAGAGAGTTTGAGATTCTTAGTTTTTTTTCTTTTCAAGTTGTGTTCTTCTTGCTTAAGTTTATTTTTATTTCAGATTTAGAACTCTATAGTAGGGTAGATAAATATAGGTTGTACCCCATTACTAATTTAATTTAGGAGAGAAGGATCCCTTTGTAATCGTTTGCACATCGCCTTGGAGTGACAACAAGACGACGAGCAACGACAGAGATAAGTTAAATCTTCCATCGAGATAAGTTTTTCTTACATTCTTTTACTTTTAATTTCGTTTCTTTCTTGCAATATATCTGTGTTACTTTATGGTTAGTGGTTTCGTAAATTTTCGTACCGCTATGAATGGTTATTATTGTTTTTTGATTAATTTTTATTTAAAGTGATTAGGGTGTTAATTCAATCATATCCCTTTGGTACACTTTGCCTTATTTGAGTTAGGATAATAACGATTCCTCCCTGAGATCGACCCGTTACTGCACGATACCGTGCACTTGCGGTTACATACATATTTAATTCACATCAGTGGTTGCCACCATTAATGAGACCTAGGAAAAGCTAGGGTTTGACCATAGGATGCACACTCTACTAGTGGGTGTTTATGGAGGGTATTATGCCCTCTAAGTTGTGGAGGAATGTTCCCCTATCATTGGAATGGACTATTGTGAGGTGGGAAAAGATTTCCCCCACCTCTTGTATAGCTGAGCTAGACTGGGCTTGGTTCTTAGGCTCAGCCAATAGATGTGAGGAGGCAACAAGGGCAAGCCCTTGCATACGGCTCTATCTTGGCTGTACAGGGGTTCATGTCTGTAGATGTAGCCAGGGAAACAATCCACCGGGCTAATATCTACTGGCTGGCCCCCACACTTATACTTTTATGATCTGGGTTAAGTCAACGGATATAAGCTGACGGAACAATCCACTAGGAAACTATCCATCGACTATTCCTTGGGTTTATTGGAAGCCTCGGCTATCAACAGGCTGATAGTAGAGCTGGCTGAATTGTTAACTGGCTCCAATCAGATTACTTACTTCTAGTATCCCCTTAAGGAATGGTGGCTCGACCAATGAATATGTGCCGGTGGAACAATCCACCGGGTTTGATTTTATCGGTTAAATTTAAGAGACCATTGGGCTCGGGGAACTTTCTTAGGGCACATTGTGACCCAATCGGTGGATAAGTGCCAGCGGATATTTCTACCCGGCTCCTTTCCTCCGACGGTATGCAGATAACCTATTTGAATGCCTAATCCCTTGGGAATCTGACTAGAGGGTTCCTAGCTTGCCTTGGGACACTCACAACTAACTTATAGGTTAAACAACCTTGGGTTATAAACTTCTAACCTAATCATGAAACTTATGCATCTGTTTAGGGAAACCTGTGTTGGATTCCGGACGAAGTCTTCTGCCAACTTTAGATTCTATTGTCTCTCTTGCCTACAAGTGAGGGGTTGGATTCCATAGACATGATAGGAATATATTCGCATGACTGTATGTGCTTGAGAGTCAACATAACATGGATTAACTATATATACATGTGCATGCATTGCATTACAATAACATGCTTGATGATGATTGTTAAGTCTTAGTCTATTTGGCATGTGTACACTGAAGGACTGGTGATGCATGGGCCATATGGACCCGGTTTTGCATAGCTAGCACTCTAGTGGAGGCCCGACGCCTGACGGGATTAGGGTTGGGTTCTCTGCTGAAGTGTGGCCCCCTTTCTATTGTGCTAACATTTTAGATGGTATGTGGTTAGGACTTAACAGCATGGCCTAAACCCTTGCCAGTAGAGGGTTATGCACTGGAATAGGCTCATTATAGAAGGAGGATCCGGGACCTGAACCCCTTTGGACCGATGTAGTGGTGTTGGGATGAGTCCGGATGGTTAGTAATCGAGGATGCCAAAACATAGCCTATACTAAGGGATGACGATCCACTAATCGAGGATTATGCGTGGTGGTTCATCCATGAGGGTGTAGGGTCGAGGTCCGAGACTGTGGACCCTATACCTTTTTCATATACATGAGCATTGGATCCGTAATCGGGTACGATGATGGATCATAAGATGGAATTATTAGATCATTACACTCAACCTGATTAATGAATCACATTTCTGAATTCATGTACATGTGCATTGGCTTGACCTTTCACTGGGATGGGAGCTCACCCCTCTGTCAGCACTTCTTTTCAGATTCTAATGCAGGTACACTTTCTATAGTGGACTTCATGGATTCCCCCACCATGGATACTAGCCACGCCAGCACTATTAGGGAGGCCCTTGAGGAGAGCCATGGTGAGGGTTGTATCTATAGCGATGGTAGTTATGGCCCCTAAGTGGCGCCTTTCCTGGAGATTTGTTGATAGATTGTATAGTTTATTCTTAGTAGGTTTTTGCTCAGATTTATTCTTGCATGATATTTTATAAATAGTATATTTTGAGATACGTCTTGATGTGAGTTTTGAGAGATAACATTGTTATTAAATATACTTATTAGTAGTTGGCATTAGTTATTTAATTTGATTTATGTGATACTTCTGCTGTTATATTCTATTTGTTTTACTCTTATTATGTTGGATATTGTGTATGTGAGTTGTTTTGTGGTGGTTTAGTGGTTCACAACACACTCGTAATCTTGGGAGATTTGGGTCACTGGTAAGCAACCCAAGTATCATGCTCGCATCCAGAAATGGGTCGTAACACTTGCGGTATCTAAGGGATAGGTCAGCGTAATCCTCATCAAGGAAGCAGACAAGGTGTAGAGGCCTATCTACTATGTAAGTAAGATCCTCTTAGAAGTTGAGACAAGGTACAAGAAGATAGAGAAAGTGGCATTAGCCTTGGTTACGATAGCAAGAAAACATCATCTGTATTCTCAGTTTTATTCAATCTTTGTGCTAACCGACCAGCCGTTAAAAAGATCTTATCCAAACCTAACATTTTTGGTTAGGCAATAAGCTAAGTGGTCGAGCTAGGAGCATTCGACATCCAATACAAATACCGGACCACAATCAAGGTGTAAGCATTAGCGGATTTTTTTATCAAAAGCTCCATCCCTGAAGAAGTAGCACCCTTAGTCATCCCTGAAAAAGAAGTTCCTAAACCCAACCAATTCATTTGGAATTTGTACGTGGAAGGCTCATTCAATTGTAAGGAGAGTGGAGCTGGTATAGTCCTCACCAACCTAGAGAGATTCCAAATCTAGTATGTCCCCCGCTTCAAGTTTTTGGCCACCACTAATGTGCGCTCTTGGTCAATATCCGACTTGCCAGATTCCAATCGACAAGGCATATCTAGTCTTCTAGCCATTCCCAGCTAGTGGTGCATTAAGTCAACAGTGAGTATGCATCCAAAAAATCCCACATGATAGCATATTTACAAAAGGTGCAAGAGGCAGCAGCAGCAATAGACAACTTTACACTTTAGCACGTACCCCAGGGCAAGAATGTACAGGAAGATGCTCTGTCCAGGTTAGCTACCACCAATCTTTCTAAAATGGCTCATGTGATCTACACAGAAGTACTTGAGAAGTCTAGCAATCAGCAAGCCGATGAGGTTATGCCGCTGGAGCCCTAACCAAGTTGTATCAATCTGATCCACCTATATCTTAAAGAAGACACCCTACCTGAAGATCGTGTCGAGGGAAGAAAGATCCAGTTGAAGGTGAAGCATTATGTGCTCGACGAGGACATCCTCTACAAGAAATCCTTCAGCTTCCCCTTTTTCAAGTGCCTTCGACCCTCTCAAGCGTAATGGGTAATCCAAGATGTACATAAAGAGATACGCGGTCCCATCTCAGCGGACGAGCCTTAGCTCACAAGATCATGCGGCAAGGGTAATTCTGGTAAAAAAAAAAACAACTGGAGTACATGGAATACATGAGCAAATGAAAAAAATGCCAACTGTTCCTATCCATGCAGCATCTCTAGGCCACTCCCCTCAGCCAATCTCCAACTCTATACCATTTTCCCAATGGGGTATGGACATCCTCGGTCCATTTAAACCAGTATAGTAAAACCTGCACCAAAAAAACTTGGCCTAACTCATATTCTCTTTTCGTGCCAAGGTTTTCCACCGTAAACAAGCCGCCGCGATGACAGCCCAAGGTTTCGGACCAAACCAGGTAGGGTAAAGAGGAAGTGATAAGTTAAATTAGACTAGGCAATCTGGATAAGTCCGGTTATACCCAGTCCAGTCCCAAGGTTCTAGACCTATGGAACCGGACCTTACATCCGGACATACCTAGAAGCCTATGGATGGATTGCCACTTGGCAAATCCATGAATTGGACTAAGGGGAATATTTCCTGAACCCATGGACAAACCTTGTGGGCCCCAACCCTACCGTAACTCCCTATTCTATGTATAAGAGATTAGAACTCTTCCTTTTTCCCCATTATTGACACTTGGCAAGAATCCTAAGTCTCCTACCTTCTAAAAAGTCTTACTCTAGGAGGGGGAATAAATTTTAACATAAAACCCCTCTTATTCCCTCCCTTAGAGGTACGCACACATCTTAGAATTCTGACGTGTTTTTGAGAGGGAGGGGAATTGGAGGAAGGAGGTAAGGAACAGTGCATGGTTTCCCTGAGGAACTTCTGACATTGTGCAATACGCTAAGACCCCTACTCACGCGGATTGCTGGTAAGTGGGTACCTACTAGTTGACGGTTTAAATAGGTTAGGCAAATAGTCCTGTGATACCTTAATCCTCCGTCTAAGTAGGAATTTTGATTCTCCAATAATGGTGAAACAGGACGACCTTGGTCGAATCAGGAAAGGAGAACCTCCTCAGGATTTCTTAGGCTAGACCATGAACATGAGCACAAGGGTTGCGCTACTAAGAACCCTATACTTAGGAGGAACCCTGGAAACTAACCACATTGGACTCTGGAGTAGGATTGATTAATTATTAGCGGAACTCCAATCCGATGATCAGCCGACGGACTTCAATTGTGGGACCTCAGATGCAGGCTTGGAAAGAGGTCTGGTTCCAAAGCCCGTGTAACAGGACAAACCCTAAAAATGACCTAGCTCTCTGGGCAGGTCCAGTCGCACCACTGTGCAACTAGACCTGCGATTTGACGGTACCTGAAGGCCTCGGTAATGGATAGGTCGTAGCACTTGTCGCACTACTGTGCAACAGGAGCTGCAACTAAATAGAGTGAGAAGGGACCCTACTCCATTCGGAGGGAAGTTTTGGGCCCCAGCCTCCAACTGGAAAATAGCAATCAGACACCTCTAAAGGGCCAGATATCAATGAATAACGTCAAATGTAAACCTAATAACCTTGAATAATATAAATAGGTGTCACGTACGTCTAACCTCGTGCTATGGATCATCGGAGTGACAAGACTTCAGGTAAGGGACAGAACCCTAGCTTTATCCCATGTGTGCGACCTTGACCAGTAGGGGGTTAGGTACTAGTATGTGATGGGGGACGACGGGGAGGTGTCAGAAGTGTTTGTTGTAGTGTCACTGGCTGGACCTCTACTTTATCACCATCCATAGTGGGAGATGTGTGGCTTCACAAGCTGTTGGAGCAGGCTGGGCGAGTGTCCATTCTCTCTTGTACATGGAGGTTATGGTCAGACTTGGTAAGTGTGGCTAGTCCTTATCACAGCACATGGTAGACATTGTACTAGACTTTCTTGTAATTACTTATCATGCATTATTGCTTGCTTGCTTGTCTATTTATCACTGAGCTGAAGTTGGGAAGCTCACCCTACGATCGTATTTCTTTTTTAGTAAATATTACAGGTAACCCCATGACCAACTCCCGCAAGGCACCAATGTTCTTTGACCTGTCTCATATGGAGACTCTAGCGGTTGAAGGAGCCGAACCTGGCGAGCAGTGCGAATGCTATGACTGCGTACATGGCTAGACAAAGTGTCGTCATATTCATAAATAGACCTAGCATAGTTTAGTTTCCGTTTCAATAGAACTTTGGAGTTGTTATATTGGTTTAGTGACGGAAGTTAGTAACATTAGTAAGTCTTGAATTGATGATTTGAAATTTTGGATATTATGTACTTAACCTATCATTAGATACTCAATTCCATTTAAGATAAGGAATTTTACTATTGAATTTATACTCTGCATTCATGGTTATGAGATTGGGACTTGGTGGTTGGTTGTAATGAGCACGATTTTTCGTGGTATTGGGGTTGTACTGAGCCAATTCATTAACTATTTAGGCACACCTCTAGTTAACCCAAAATTAGGGTGTGACAAGTACGCCATTAGAGGGAGAGAGACATCTGTCTCTCATGTCAGCCGACTGCTTCAGGTTGTCGGCTCCGGGAGCGGGTGTTATTGGAGGTGATAAGGGATACAGAAGAGGATCGGGGTTTCCTGTAAACCCTAATGCTTTGGTGTTGTGGGATCGAGAGGTCTCCTTGCAACCTCGATTAGGTTCTAATGCAGTTAGGTTTTATCAATCGGAAATGTATATGCAGCGGTTATCACAATCAATGGTTACGAAGAATACTGTAATGGCTACAACATCGAGTGATCTGAGTGGTGTGCAGTCTGGTATGGTTTTTGCAGTGAGATCTTCTGGTGGTGTCAAAGATCAAGTTGCAGGTGTGGGAAATCATAATGGAATTATGGTTTCATCTGAGAGGGTGCCAAGGGTTACTGCAACTGCTATTATGGCTCGGGGGTCAATGCTAGTTTAAGGATTGGATCTGGTTTTCGGGATCCTGTGGCTGTTCCTATGGTGGTTAGTGTCAGTGGCGGTGCTGGTGATACTATGACTATGATCAGTTCTTTGCCTATAAACAATCTAGCGGGGGTTTTTCCTGTAGGAAACCGTAATTTTCAGTACCGACAACCTATATCGCATATGGGAGATCACTCGGGGGTAGTCTCTAACCCCCATTTGCTTTCTTCTCTGACGTCGATGGTGGTGCTTGGTGGACCTGAGATGGTGAACGATAGTGGGCCAGATGGATCTAGGTATACTTTTTTGGAAAGACCAAGGGTAGATCTTGGTAGATTCCTCAGTTTCCCATATCCAAATATTGAAAATCCTATTTTAGGAAACAATATCGGCGGGTATAATTCCAACGAAGGAAATAATATTATAAAAGAGAGAAAGAAATCTATTACAAAGAGGCATTGTGTGCAAGCTAGGGAGAAAGGCAAGGGGCTTGCATCTGATGTTAGACAAGTATCTCAAGCAGATGCCTTTGCTCTTAATGTTGAAACAGGTGCATCTCCCAAAGGCCAACCAAAGAACACCAGGTCATTTGTTGTTGCTCTATCGGGGATGCCAGATCTCAATTCCTTCCTAAACCTATGATTAAAGGTGGAGTTACGAGGGTTGACATACCCTAAGCCGCATATGACAGACAACTAGAAAAATACAAGCTTGCTGTAATTGGCTGTGTATTCACCAAGGGACTGTTATTTCGTGACACGATCAAAATTTTATCGGAACAATGGAAAAATTCTAACAAATTTGAGATGACTTCTTTAGGGAAGGGCTTCTTTGTCTTTCGGTTCTTCTCTAAGGAATCTCTCTTGTCGGTGTGAAACAGAGGGGTGACGAGGATAAATGGGCATCCTTTAAGGATTTCGCGATGGGAACCTAACTTTGAGGTTGATAAGGTTCAAGTTGCTCGATTGCAACAATGGATTCATCTCCCAAAGTTGGCTATTGAATTATGGGATGTTGATATCATATTTTTTTATCGGAAAGGCATTGGGCAAGCCTATCCAAATAGACAGAAACACTCAAAACAAAGCTTTTGGTCGCTTTGCAAGATTCTCATTGGAGATGGTGAGTTGAAGTCCAAGGCCAAATGAAGTTATGGTGGAGTGTGTCCATAATGGAATCCAATATTTTTTTAAGCAAATGATTGAATACGAAGACTGCCCAGTTAGATGTGACAATTGCGGTACTTTCGGTCATAGTGTAAAATCTTGTCCGAAAGGGAGTGTTGAGCCTGATCCCAACAGGAGACAACATGATTAGCCAATGTTTGCCTCCCAGGTGAATGTTAAATCTACATCTATGGGCCCTGCCTCGACCATCCTTGTTAGTGTATCTATGTTTGCTGGCAGAATAGCTCCTAGCCTGGATCAGGTTAATGTTACGCTTCCAGTGCACTCTTAGCGACCAACTAAAATACCAAAAATTGTTAGCCCTTCTAGAGCTACATTAGGTCATTAGGCAGATGCTGAGGATGATGAGGATTTTGGAGTAGAGGATGGTGAGTTGCAGGACACTGAGGCTATCTCTGTTATGCAGACTGAGTCTGTCTTTGGATTGCCTATGTTGGCCCCAGAGGATATTAGTGAGCTGTCTAGTAGGGGCTTACCCTCTCAGATGGTTTCTTCTGGTGTTGTTATTGTGAGTAGTCTAGGTAGGGGTTGAAGTCATTTATGATGATATCTTGGCTATGGATAAGGCTTTACAAGTGGCGGATGGTGCCTTTACAGAGGTGGGAAAGCATAATCGAGGGCAACTAGCTGGTAGGGGGAATTCGCATGGGGTTGATGCTACACAATCACCTCGTGTGAACCTTAAGGATATTGTTGTCGCATTGGTAGGGAACCATAACCAAACTGTAAAACATGTTACCTTTTCTCCAAGGGTAACCCATAGTAGGAGGGGTGCAAGATGATGGTTTGAGTTTATTTTTATTATAAGATGGTTTTTTGTTTCTTTCTGTCCCTACTGGTGGTTTCCTGCTATGCTTACAAGCTGTAGGTGGGTTGTTTATTCAGTAGGGCTTTAGTTGTATTTATTTATATTTCTTTTTCTTATAAATTTAAAAAAAAAAAAATCAGACTTCTAGCACAAAAAAAAAAGGACACCATTAGAGGAAATTCCTTATCGTCGTAATTGATTACTTCATGAAGGTCGAGGTCAAGGCAGTTTCAGCATCCCAAATAGAAAAAATAGGAGTTCTTCAAAGAGTCAGTGGTGTATTGGTATGGGATACACAGGTACTCATCACCAATAATGGGAAGCAGTTCAATAATCCAGCCTTCGCCAAGTTCTGCAAAGAGAACAACATAGAGCACAAAAAGACATTAGTAGGCCACCCTTAGGCTAGTGGCCAAACAGAGGTGACCAATGGAACTATCTTGCATGGCCTAAGTAGAAGACTCGAAGACTTGAAGAGAGGATGGATTGATAAGGGAAAGTGTATGCAGTACCACAGAGGAAGCAGCCGCATCACCTGATGTGGTTACGAGTATGATCTTATTCCTTGCTCTTGTTTACAGCATGGTTGTATGTGAGCATGTAGACTAAGGGTTAATTACAAATTTTAGGAACTGTAAATATAGTAGGTACACTCGCCAGAGTCCTTTTTGACTCGAAGGCTACCCACTCTTTCACATCTGTATCATTTGGGAAGAGATTAGAACTACCTGTCAACCCTTTGAACCCGAGCTAAATAGTTAGGTCTCCGTTGGGAGTGGAAGTGGTATTAAGTGAATGCTACGAGCCATGCTCAATCCATATTGATGGGCGTAGAAGCAAATCTAGTTCAACTCGAGATGGCAGATTTTGACGTCATCTTGGGAATTGATTGGTTAGGCTAGCATTCGGTTAATTTACTACGCGTTGAGAAGAAGCTCGCATTTAGGGAAGATAATGGCAAGGAGTTTTGTAAGACCCGCACTCCACTAACTTGGTCTAACCGTGTCGTGCCAGGTCTTTCCATCAATCTTGGACCAAGTGGACCGAGCGTGTGAAGATAGATCACAAACCAGGTATGAGAATCGAGTTAAAAACACTAAAAACATAACTAAGGTCGCATGCCTGGGTAGGTATGGCCGACCATAAGGAAGGGAACCAAAAATCTCAAATCCAGAACCCCACGGTCTATGATTTCGACCTTACGATCGACGATTTATGCGACCATATGATCGACCGTGAGAACCCAGATTAGACTCCGAGTTTTGAAAACTTTCCTAAACTAAGGGATTGCTTTCCTAATTGAAAGAGGACTCTATATGGAGAGTTTTTCTCTATATAAAGGACGTCTCTTAGCCCTTTTTTTCTCTTTTAGAACATTAGTAAACCCTAAAGGAAGAGAAGGAAGAGAAGGAGAAGAGTTTGCTGAGAAAGGATTGACTCTCTATCACAGGAAAAGGTATGAAACGAATCTCTGGAGATGTAAACTCTAAGGAATAAGACTTCTATGGAGGGTAGGCGATATCAACCTATTATGATCTATGTGATTTCTTTGAGAAAATTCCACGGAGAACCATGAGGAGTGAATTTGATGATTAGGGTTAATGAAAAATTACTAATGATGGCCATAGGATGATCTTAGGATAAGCCCAATTGAAGAACAAAAGAATTGACCTAGGAGGAACTCGAATTTTAGGTAGACTGTGACCAAAAATCTCAAGGTCGGAGCTACGATCGACCATAGCATGACCAGTATGACCAGAGGATCGTCCATAGGCATTTGGGAAGATTTCAAAAATCATATGCTCGCAGTTACGGTCGCACCATATGCTACTGTAGGGCATCGACCGTAGACAGTAAGATCATAGGACCAATCAGGCACCTATCAATGCTCTGTTTTGATTTTCGACTACTATAACATGTCACATATGAACCCTAACTTAAATTCATATAAATTTGAAGTTGTTAAATCAATTCAAAGAGAATTTCAAGGCTTGGAAAGACATCGAGAATTGCTAACAGGTGAGGGAACAAGACCTAAACTAATTGGAAAATAACCAACTGTTTATTTCTATTGAGTCCAATGCCATGATTGATTCTATGCGTGTATGTTCGTAATGTGCATCTCACATGTCATCCAATATTCCTGCTATTACTGTTCATGCATATTTAATTTTGTTTATTTATAACATGATGATGATGATGATGCTAGGAATAGGCATGTGAATGTATGTGTGTGGTTAGTGTGCTTGATGCAAGTGGAGCATTAGGGGAGGACATGGCATGGTGGTCTTCGACCTCGTCACCAGACTCTAGCTCTATCTCTACTCAAGTCTTGCCCACTAACATCGTCGTATCGCCATTACCTTAGTAGGCCTTATTACGTCGTAGGGCATCAGAGGAGGTGGTCTCGGACCTGTGGTCTCTGACTCTGCCGGGGGGGCTTAGCTCTATCTCTATGGATGTATTGAGGGATGCTGGGGTGAGGCCTTGGATACACTGTTTGGCATTAGGATTGGTTAGTTGCGAGCCCAGTTTGTAAGCCCTCGCCAATAGGGGCTTACGTGTTGGTATGGGTAGGGCATCAGGGGAAGTGTTATGCGATGTTTGATCCGGACACTTTAGCTCTATCTCTATTCCATGATGGGTGCATGTGGGATGACAATGGTGTTTGATCCATTGGACGGATTCATACACTTGTGTATAGAGGTGTGGCGGCCACCAAACCTTTCTATAGCACATTACAAACTTAAAAACCAGATCAAATATATGAATTGAATGCATGCATATGTTTGTTGCATTGTTTTGTTTGTTCACTGAGCCGTGATGTGTGCTCACCCTTTTGACGTCGAATATTTTTAGTTGATGATGCAGGTCCTACCGTTGAAGAATATATGAATGCATCGACGTATGGACACGTTGCTGCGATGGGTGTAGAAGCTAAAGAAGATGCGCATGATTCATCATGCGAGTGCAACCAATGTATTTTTGCTTAAGTTTAGTTATAATTTGAACATTGGATATGTAATTGATTATTTATTTTTATGTCTTGTGGTTTGGAGATAATTAGATTAAATATTTATTTATCACTGTTAGACTCTCAGTTCATTATCTGTAAGACTTCTGCTTATTTGTTTATTACCTCTGATTATTAATGTGGAATGTATATGTGGTTTGATATGGTGGGTACGACCTTTGCAAGATCTTGGGTGAACCATTGGTTTATTGGCTGTTCATCACACCATTTTGGTTAGACCAGTATTGGAGTGTGACAAGTTCAGCTTCATTGGAAGTAAATTTCCTAGAAAGTGGAAGCTTATCCTCTCCGCTCTCAAAGCTAAGAGATGCCTAGAGAAGGGAGGAGTTAGATACCTGGTATTTGTAGTTGAAGTTATGGCAAAGACGCCGAAGATGGAAGATCTAGAAGTAGTACTGAAATTTTCAGATGTATTTTCAGAAAATTTTCCCAGACTACCTTGAGACAGGGCTACTAAGTTCATAATAGACCTATGCTAGAGTCAGCACCGGTGTTTAAGGCACCTTACATAATGGCCCCTAAGGAGTTAAAGGAACTAAAAACTCAGTTGCAAGAGTTGCTATACAAGGGTTTCATATGGCCAAGTATATCGTCGTGGGGAGCACCTGTACTTATAAGACCCGTATCGAACTAACCGGTCTTACCACCTTGTACCAGGTCAACCTATTATGGTCGAGCCAAATGAACCAAGTGTGTGAAGAAACCACAAAACCAGGTATGGAATCAACCCAAAAATAGTTAATTATGAGCGTGTGGTCGCATGCCTAAACAGGTGTGACCAACCACACCTCAAAAGAGTCCAACCATACGAATTTAGGTCGTGTGGTCGGACATTTTAAAAGGTGTGGTCGACGGATTCAGCGACCCCACCTCTGACCCTACGGAACCCAGTCAGAAACCGATTTTAGGAAAGCTACCTAATCCGAAGGGGGTTCTTTCATAAACTCATTGGGGCATATTATGGAGGGTTTTTCTCTATAAATAGGAAATCCCTTAACCTCTTTCACTCCTTAAGAACTCTAATTAAAAGTAAGAGAAAGAGAAGAGAAGGAAGAGAAGGAAAATTAAAGAGGAAGACTAAGGAAGAGGAAAATTCAGAGAAAACTCTGATTCTTCAGCAAGCTTAAGGTATGAACATATTTTCCATGATAAATTGAGAGCCTAGAATAGTTCATGAAGAAGATAGGATTTAGGAGAAACCCAAACCATCCATCCATTGACAAATTCCAAGATAATCCATGGAGGAAATTTTGTGGACAATGGATGGTGTACAAAATAATAGTTTTGAGCCATAGAACAAACATAGAAGGACCACGATGATAAGCCAAAGGATTCAAACATGAAGGAATGAAATTAAGAGTGAAAGGTCGACCATAACACGTGTGGTCGCATGTGAGGTCGCGTGATATCTGACCCCATAAGACACACATGTCCGACCACATGCCCTCGGGAAGTTTCCAAGGAGGGTGTGGTCGCACGTGTGGTCGGAGTATGTCCGACCCCACCCTGCGACCCCTCAGTTTCTGTTAGTCTAAACACATGGGAATTAATTCTAATAAAAAATCTATCAACTTGTTAGGTTTTTAAGTGATTTAAAAGTGATTACAAAGCTTGAATGAGGATCTACTATCAATCAAAGGTGAGGGAACAAGACCTAAACTAATTGACTAATAATAAACTATTTTTGTTTATTGAGTCCAATGCCATGAATGATTCTATGCTTGTATGCGCGTATTGTGCATTTCACATGTCATCCAATATTCTTGTTATTACTGTTCATGCATATTTAATTTCTTTTATTTATAACATGATGATGATGATGATGCTAAGAATAAGCATGTGAATGTTTGTGTGTGGTTAGTGTGCTTGATACGAGTGGGGCATCAGGGGGAGGACGTGACACTGTGGTTCATCCTAGTCACTAGACTCTAGCTCTATCTCTACTCAAGTCTTGTCCACTAACATCGTCGTATCACCATTACCTTAGTAAAACTATTACGTCGTAGGGCTTCAGGGGAGGTGGTCTCGGACTATGTAGTCTCTGACTCTGTCGGGGGGCCTTAGCTCTATCTCTATGGACGTATTGAGGGATGCTGGGGTGAGGCCTTGGATACACTGTTTGACATTAGGATTGGTTAGTTGCGAGCCTAGTTTGCAAGCCTTCGCCAATAGGGGCTTAAGTATTGGTATGGGTAGGGCATCAGGGGAAGTGTCATGCGGTGTTTGATCCGGGCACTTTAGCTCTATCTCTATTCCATGATGGGTGCATGTGGGACGGCGATGGTGTTTCATCCATTGGGTAACTTCACACACTTGTGTATAGAGGTGCGGCGGCCACCTATCCTTTCTATTTCACATTGCAAACTGATAAACCAGACCAAAGATATGAATTGAATGCATACATATGTTTGTTGCATTGTTTTGTTTGCTCACTGAGTCATGATGTGTGCTCACCCTTTTGATGTCGAATACTTTTAGTTGATGATGTAGGTACTACTGTAGAAGATTATATGAATGCTCCAATGTACGGGCATGTTGCGGCGATGGATACAGAAGCTATGATGGAGTCGCATGATTCGTCGTGCGAGTGTAACTCATGCGTCTTTGATTAGGCTTATTTGTTGGATTATTAAGAAGATGTAATTGATTAATTTATTTTATTTTATGTCTTAGTCATTTAGAGATAATTGGATAATTTATTTATGTTATCACTGTTAGATTCTCAGTTCATTAATATTAAAAATTTCTGCTATTGTTTATTTACTCTGATTATGGTTGTGGATGTGTATGGTTTAAGTAGAAGGACACAGCCTATTCGAGATCCTGGTTAAACCGTTGGATCATAGACGGTTCATCACACCATTCTGGTTGGTACAGAATTAGGGTGTGATAACTTGGTATCAGAGCTCTCGGGCCTTGTCTATTAAAGTTCGTGAACTGAGTTAGGATAAAATTTAAAAGCTGTAATAAAAACACACCATAAGCGTCTGTGTTGTATGAGACAAAATTTAGAAAGAGAATAATGCACTATTAAGATGAGAAATAAGTTTTATATACACATCGAATAAAAACAATATATATATATATATAGATATCCAAATCAGAGTACGGTCCACAATCCGGACAGTTACTCTGTAGTACAAGGAAAAAGAAAAAAGAATGCATCATGGAGCTGGAGGTGCTGGAGGAGGAGGTGCCTCACGATCTCGGTCATAGTCCTCAGCATACACCCTCGTGAGCCAGGCTACCTGAGTCTGAGTCACCTAGAGACTAGCTTCCAACTCGGCCATCCGCTCATCAGACACGCGCTGGGCCTCCCTAATCTCACGCAGCAACCCCATCACGTCATCTGGTGGTGGGTGCGAAGGACTAGCTGAGTGAGGAGGAACCCGAGAAGGGCCAGCTCCAGTGGAATGCAATGGTGATGGAGGAGGTATGGCGTCCACATCCATGTACATACGATCATCATCCTCAACATCACCCCCATGGACTCCTGTTGCTGCCGTCTCAGCATCTGCTATCTCGATCCGAGTGTGGGGATGCACCATAGCATTCCTCTCCTCGTCACTGACCTGCGCATCTCGCATCCCCATCTTGCAGATGGCCTCCCAATCAAGGTCAGACGAGAAGGTGTACTCATGAATCCTCTCATCCACCAAGTCGACATGCAGGCGAGTGAGCAGGGTAGTGATCAAACACCCATAGGGCAGGTTGCCTATTTGACCAGGCGTCGTAGCACGGATCATCGTCCTGATGATAATGTATGGAGGGCAGACGGGTTGCCTAGTGCAGATGCAGTATAGGAGATACTGGGTCAACTGGAAAATCCTCTCATAATTCCCACTCTGTGAAATCAGGTTATGCTGAATAATCTTGCAATACACCCGAGGTTCCGACCGTAGGTTGATTGCCTTCATCTCCCAACAATCACCTCTAAGAAGCTGGCGATCAATCTCTGCACGCATCATCAAAGATAGGAACTGGGGTTCCTTAGGTGCACAGTACACCAAGGGGCTGTCGTTTGATATACCCAGGAGATCAGCCAACTCCTGGCAGTTAAAGGAGATTTTCACCCCTTTCACATAACTGGTGATCCTAAGCTCCCTACCCCTATCTGTATCATTTGGATCACCCACTATCTGAAGGTTGCAATAAAACTGCTTTACCAGAGCATGACAGGTGCAAGCCTCATACGATATCACGGGGAGCCAACCCATGTCACCTAAAGCACCCTATCGAATGGCTCCTACTGAACTGAAGGAACTAAAGGTACAGTTACAGGAATTACTGGACAAGGGTTATATCAGACCCAGCATATCACCATGGGGAGCGCCAGTATTATTTGTAAAGAAAAAGGAAAGTAGCGTTCGATTGTGTATAGATTATCGAGAATTGAATAAGCTTACAATCAATAATCGGCACCCATTGCCTCGGATCGATGACTTGTTCGATCAGTTGCAAGGTGCCAAGGTGTTTTCCAAGATTGATCTTTGGTCAGGATACCATCAACTGAAGATTAAGGAAGGTGATATTCCAAAGACAGCAATCAGAACAAGATATGGACATTATGAATTTTTAGTCATGTCTTTTGAATTGACTAACGCACCCGCAACTTTTATGGAACTCATGAATCGGGTATTCCATGATATGTTGGATACGTCAGTCATTGTGTTTATTGATGATATATGGGTCTACTCCAAAGACAAGAAAACTCATGTCATGAATCTAAGAGCCACTCTGTAGCGACTAAGAAAAGAGAAGCTTTACGCTAAATTTACAAAGTGTGAGTTTTGGCTAAATGAGGTCGCTTTCTTAGGCCATGTTGTATCCGCTGAAGGAATTAAAGTGGATACTAGCAAGATGGAAGCCATTGTAAAATGGAAAGCACCTAAGCGTGTTGCAGAAATCAGAAGTTTCCTAAGTCTAGCTGGGTATTACCGATGATTTACAGAAGACTACTCCAGAATTGTCGTACCTCTCACCAGTTTAACTAAAAAAGGAGAAAAGTTTGTTTGGACCGACAAATGTGAAGAAGGTTTTCAAACATTGAAAGCTAGATTGATATCTTCTCCCATCTTGACTATTCCTATTCCAGGACAACCATTTACCTTGTACACTGATGCGTCTGGGTTGGGTTTAGGATGTGTGCTTATGCAAGGAGAACAAGTAGTTGCGTATGCCTCAAGACAACTAAAGACACATGAAAAGAACTATCCCACTCATGACTTGGAATTAGCAGTAGTAGTACTTGCTGTCAAGATATGGAGACATTATTTGTATGGAGAAAAATTTCAGATTAATTCAGATCACAAGAGTCTCACTTATCTTTTTAATCAGAAGGAGTTGAACATGAGACAAAGAAGATGGCTCAAATTATTGAAAGATTATGATTGTGATATCCAGTATTATCCAGGGAAGGCTAATGTAGTTGCTGATGCGCTAAGCAGAAAAGCAATGATAAAATCCCAAGGAGAGATTAACACGACTGCGGCTATGTGTATTACAGGGAAAGTATTCCATCATGGTAATGAGCAGTTCATGATAGATGCACCGGGCGGATCGACCAATCAAGGATTTATTCATCGGTTTTCAAATATGTTCGCAACATTGAAAATTGTACCTGATATAATAGATGAAGTGAAAGCCGCTCTTAGATCAGACCCTTATCTGAGAACGGTACAAGAAGACATCGAAAAATATAGGGCTATTCCTGAGTTCACCTTGGATGTTGAAAAGGTACTAAAATACAAAGGAAGAGTATGTGTTCCTGAAAATGAAGACTTGGATATTAGACACAGACTAATGAAGGAAGCTCACACCACCGCTTATTCGGTACATCCTGGAAGTACAAAGATGTATCACAATTTGAAGAAATTATATTGGTGGAGAGGAATGAAAGCAGATGTAGCTAAATTTGTGTCTCAATGCCTAAATTGTCAGAGGGTAAAGGCTGAACGGCAAAGACCTGCAGGATTGTTGCAGCTACCGCCAGAACCAGCATGAAAATGGGACTGCATCACTATGGACTTCGTCACCGGGTTACCATTGACTCCCCGAGTAGTTGACGTGGTCTGGGTGATTATAGATCGTATGACTAAAACAGCTCGTTTCATAGCTATACGACCTCAGTATACCCTAGAGAGGTTAGCCAAGCTATATGTGGATAATATTGTCAGATTGCATGGTGTACCTGAAAGCATTGTGTCCGATAGAGACCCACGCTTTACCTCAAAGTTTTGAAAAGGATTACAGAAGGCTATGGGTACAACGTTGAAGTTCAGTACTGCGTTCCATCCTCAGACAGACGGACAGTCAGAGTGTACCATTCAGATTTTAGAAGATATGCTTCGTGCCTGTGTTATTGATTTCAAAGGCTCATGGGATAAAAAACTACCATTGATCGAGTTTGCCTATAACAACAGTTATCAGGCTACTATATAGATGTCACCCTATGAAGCACTGTATGGGAGGAAGTGTCGAACTCCTTTGTTTTGGAATGAAGTTGGTGAACGAAGTATCGTTGGACCAGAATTTGTTGAAGAGACTTGTCGAGTAGTCGACATTATCAAGGAAAGAGTTAGAACAGCTCAAAATTGTCAGAAACAATATGCAGAAACTCGACGTCGAGACCTTGAATTCGTCGTAAGTGATAAGGTATTCTTGAAAGTATCACCTATGCGAAGCTTAAAATGATTCGAGTAGAAAGGGAAGCTAAGTCCAAGATACATCGGGCCATATGAGATTCTCGCTAAAAGTGGGAAAATGGTGTATCAGTTAGCACTACCCCCATCTATGTCAAGTGTGCATGTTGTATTTCATATCTCATTACGAAAGAAGTACGTCAGAGATCCAACACATATTTTAACAGCAGATCCACCGGGTCTAACTAATGATTTGACATTCGAAGTAGCACCAATTGAAATCACCAGCCGAAAGGTTCAACGTCTATGCAACCGTGATATTTATTATGTTAAGGTCACTTGGAAAAGCCAAGATATAAAAGAGGTCACATGGGAAGAAGAGAATGCTATGCGAAAGCAATATCCTTACCTTTTCGACTCGAAAGGTATGTGCAAATTTTGAGGATGAAATTTCTAATAAGAGGGGGGGAGTTGTAAGACCCATATCGAACTAACCGGTCTTACCACCTTGTACCAGGTCTACCTATCATGGTCGAGCCAAGTAGACCAAGTGCGTGAAGAACTACAAGACCAGGTATGGAATCAACCCAAAAATAGTCAATTATGAGCGTGTGATCGCATGCCTAAACAGGTGTGACCAACCACACCTCAAAAGAGTCCAACCACACGAATTTAGGTCGTGTGGTCGGACATTTTAAAAGGTGTGGTCGATGGATTCTGCGACCCCACCTCCGACCCCACGGAACCCAATCAGAAACCGATTTTAGGAAACCTTCCTAATCCGAAGGGGGTTCTTTCCTAAACTCATTAGGGCATATTATGAAGGATTTTTCTCTATAAATAGGACGTCCCTTAACCTCTTTCACTCCTTTAGAACTCTAATTGAAAGTGAGAGAAAGAGAAGATAAGGAAAATTAAAGAGGAAGCCTAAGGAGGACGAAAATTCAAAGAAAACTCTGATTCTTTAGCAAGCTTAAAGTATGAACATATTTTCCATGATAAATTGAGAACCTAGAATAGTTCATGAAGAAGATAGGATTTAGGAGAAACCCAAACCATCCATCCATGGACAAATTCCAAGAGAATCCATGGAGAAAATTTTGTAGACAATGGATGGTGTACAAAATAATAGTTTTGAGCCATAGAACAATCATAGGAAGGACCATGATGATAAGCCAAAGCATTCAAACATGGAGGAATGGAATTAAGAGTGAAAGGTCGACCATAACACGTGTGGTCGCACATGAGGTCGCATGTTTACTGACCCCACAAGACACATATGTCCGACCACATGCCCTTGGGAAGTTTACAGGGAGGGTGTGGTCGCACGTGTGGTCGGAGTATGTTCGACCCCACCCTGCGACCCCACGCCCTATGGTCGCAGAAACTGAGACCACAGGTGCTGCCACACCTGCGACTCCTCAGTTTATGTTAGTCTAAACACATGGGAATTAATTCTAATAAAAAATCTATCAACTTGTTAGGTTTTCAAGTGATTTAAAAGTGATTACAAAGCTTGAATGAAGATCTACTATCAATCAAAGGTGAGGGAACAAGACCTAAACTAATTGGCTAATAATAAACTATTTTTGTTTATTAAGTCCAATGCCATGAATGATTCTATGCTTGTATGCGTATATTTCACATTTCACATGTCATCCAATATTCCTGTTATTACTGTTCGTACATATTTAATTCCGTTTATTTATAACATGATGATGATGATGATGCTAGGAATAGGCATGTGAATGTTTATGTGTGGTTAGTGTGCTTGATACGAGTGGGGCATCAGGAGGAGGACGTGACATTGTGGTTCATCCTAGTCACCAGACTCCAACTCTATCTCTACTCAAGTTTTGTCCACTAACATCATCGTATCGCCATTATCTTAGCAAAACTATTACGTCGTAGGGCATCAGGGGAGGTGGTCTCGGACCGTGTAGTCTCTGACTCTGTCGGGAGGCCTTAGCTCTATCTCTATGGACGTATTGAGGGATGCTGGGGTGAGGCCTTGGATACACTATTTGACATTAGGATTGGTTAGTTGAGAGCCCAGTTTGCAAGCCCTCGCCAATAGGGGCTT
>CM053266.1:76826748-76917948 GCA_028583415.1 Protea cynaroides | reverse complement strand
ATAAGGCTAGAGTTTGTAGAAGAAACCTGTCGAGCGATTAATCAGATTAAAGAAAGGGTTAAGACAACTCAAGTTTGGCAAAAGCACTATGCAGATAATAGACGTCGAGATCTAGAGTTTGCAGTAGGTGATAAGGTGTTTCTGAAAATATCACCTATGTGAGGACTGAAACGATTTGGTAAAAAGGGGAAGCTATGCCCTAGGTATGTGGGACCATACTAGATACTGGCCAGACGCGGCAACGTGGCGTACCAGCTTGCATTGCCACTGTCTATGTCAGGTGTTCATGATGTGTTCCACGTATCCCTATTGAAGAAGTACATCAGGGACCCATCGCACATCTTGATAGCAGATCCACCATGCTTGACAAAAGACTTGACATTTGAGGTTGCACTAGTTAAGTTTACCAGCCAAAAAGTACAACACCTCTAGAATAGAGATATCTACTATGTCAAGGTGCTTTGAAGAAGCCAAGATGTGGAAGAGAACCAATGCAATGGAAGGAATATCCTCATCTTTTCGATGAAGAAGGTACATGCAAATTTTGAGGGTGAAATTTCTTTTAAGGGTGGGGGAATTATGGCACCCGTATATGCAAATTTTGAGGATAAAATTTCTTTTAAGGGTGGGGGAGTTGTAAGACCCGCACTCTACGAACCCAGTCTAACCTATGTTTTTGTATCGTGACAGGTCTTCTAGCCATAACCGGGTCAGGAGAGACGGTCAGATGATGAACTACAAGTCCAGGTACGAAAAGGAGTCGAAAGAGACCTAGAAGGAAAGTTGTCCGATCTGACTAGTTGAAACATACCGGTCTCATGAAGTTCCACCGGTATGTATGACCGGTTAGCCATTTTGGAATGGAAACTGATCCTAGTGGTCCCACCTTCCAAATTCGGTTATTGGAGACCTTCTATACTTGAGAGAGACTCCAAAAAGCATATCCCTCTCTATATATATACATCCTTATTCCTAGTTAGATCTCTTTTCGACTCTCACAAACCCTAAAGACTGAAAGGGAGATCTAAAGGGGAGAAAGGAGCTTGAGGAAGGTCCACAGGGGAGAACTCCGTTGGGAAAAAAGCATTGCCATCCTTGGACCAACGGTAAGTGCTTCATACCTATAGTTGCTCTTAGCATGGGGTTAGGTTAAGATGAATACCATGAGAAGCTAGGTATTGATCTAAACCCTAGTTCCACTGAGAAACCCTAGATCTGTAAGTAAGGAGTTTAGATCTATGTTACAAGAACGTAAGGCCTTGAATGGAGAATAAAACTAATCCTAATACGCTATTAATCCTAGAATGGTTTAGGAGAAACCCATAAACCAAGTTAAAGATCGACGAAAGAAGAAGGTCGGACTGGTGGACTCACGGACTTTGTCCGATTGGAGTACCGATGGCACATAACTCCGATCAGATAAGCCACTAGACCCATTCAGGAAGTCTGTCAGACCTATCCAGTCGGACAGTCTATATCCAAATGTGCGACCGGACAATTTAATTTTCAGATTGTTTTCAGTCCAGGCTTGGTTCTGACCAACGTAGACCCTACAAACCTAATTCTAATTAATTCCTAATGTTATCTAGGACATGAGGACAACATGGTTGGACTCTGTGACTCAAAGAGGACTTGCTATCAAGAGTCAGGTAAGGGAACATGACCCAAACCTAAATAATTAACAATAGTAAACCTTTGCTATCTGCTTATGTTGTGTGATGTTTGTGCATATAACATGTTATATTTATTTATGCTATTAATTGTTCATGCATGTTATTCATGCTAGGTTGTGATTGTTAGGCATGTATAAATTTTCGTGGGTGTGCAGAATGAGAAGGGCATGGATCCTTGGATCATTTCTCACACTAACATATTTTCGTATCGCCATCTACCATAGCATGCTTGGTACGGGTAGGGTATCAGGGGGAGGACGCAGTAGTGTGGATTGTTGCCTGACCGTCAGACTCTAGCCCTATCTCTATTCCGTAGGGAACTGTGTTGGGGTAGGGCCTTGGATACTATGATGACATGTAGGATTGGTTAATAACGGAACCCACTTGCAAGCCCTCGTCAATAGGGGTGTACGAGTTAGTAAGGTGTAGAGTATCAGGGGGAGGACGTGGTAGTGTAGATTGTTGCCTGATTGCCAGACTCTAGTTCTATTTCTATCCTGAAGTGAGTAATGTGGGGCAACAATAGTAGTGTGGATTATAGCCTGACTGTTGGGTGTGCTCACATTCTCATGCATGGAGGTGAGTAGCAACCTATTCTTACCATAGCACTTTGCAAGTTATACCAGACCAAATGTTGAATGTTACTTCATGCATCTTTGTTTACTGCATTGTCTTGATTTCTTTACTGAGTTAAGTTATGAGTTTACCCTTTGTGTATACACATTTTTCAAATGTTGATGCAGGATATACCGGGGAGGATTACATGGACGCTTCGATGTACGGTGGCGTGGCTCCTTTGGTTGTACAGGCAGGGGACAACGAGCATGATGCCTTATTCGAGTGTCACTTTTGTGTGTACCTCTAGGATTTAGCATTTACTTTCTTCCAGTTTGATTATAAGACAATGTAATAGAGTATATAATTTTATGTTTTGGTACTTGAATAATTTGGATAATTTATTTATTTATCAGTAGAAACTCAATTCATTTATTTAAAGTCTTCTGTTGCTATTATATATCCTAATTGTGGTTAGTGTGCATTGGTTTGTATGTCGACATAGTCTATTGTGATCTTGGTGTAAACCGTTGGTTTGGTAGCCGTTCACTCGCACTTCTGGTTCGGCCGAAATTGGGGTGTGACAATAGTGATCCCCCTAGAGGTCCGAGAGCTCTCCCATAGCGTTTGACATTTCAAAAAGTCACAAATGATGATGGCCTTAGGAATAATCTCAATCTCTCGAAGAAACTTGTGAACATGTGTGTATCAAGATTGCGAACTATCAACAAAAAGCAGCACAGAACTACAATGCCAAGGTTAGGGCACCACACATTCAAAGTTGGAGACCTTGTGCTCCGAAAGACACCTGTTTCAGACCCCACCCACCAAGGAAAGCTTATGCCGAACTAGGAGGGTCCCTACAAGGTCATCAGGGCGACACAACCAGGCTCCTACCATCAAGCCGCAATGGACGGAAAATAAGTCCCCCGAACTTGTCACTCAATGAACCTATAAAAATTCCATCAATAGCATAAACAGATGAGATGGTACAACTTTTTTTTTTCTATAAGATGAATGAAATGTTACCGTTCCAACATTATTTTTGCAATCATCCAACCCCAACAAACGGAATTCAAATTCTACTTTAAATTCTACGATAAAAAAAATTAACCCGCCTTCCTCGGCAAGACTGAGGAAGATGGCCCTAGGAGGGTAGATTGGACTTCAAAATTCTACGTGGAAAGTAATTGGCCCGTCTTCCTTTGCACTATTGAGGCAGGTGGCCCGATGAGGGTAGATTGGACTTCAAATTTCTACGTAGAAAAGAATCAATCCATTTTCCTTAGCACGATTGAGACAACTGCCCGATGAGGGTAGATCGGACTTCAAATTTATACGTAAAAAAGAATCAACCCATCTTCCTTGGCACGACTGAGGCATGCATTTTGAGGAGGGTAGATTGGGACTTTAAATTTCTACGTCGAAAAGAATCGACCCATCTTCCTCGTGACGACTGAGACAGGTGGCCTAAGGAGGGTAGATCGGACTTCAAAATTTTACATTGAAAAAAATTGACTCGTCTTTCTTGGCATGACCGAGGTAGAAAGCCCGATGAGGGTAGATCGGACTTCAAATTCTACATTGAAAAGAATTTACCCATCTTCTCTGCACCACCGAGGCAAGCCGCCTTAGGAGGGTATCGAACTTCAAATTTATACGAAAAAATAATTGACCTGTCTTCCTCAGCATAATCGAGGCAAACAACCAGAAGAGGGTAGATCATAATATGCTCAACTCACTCAATACAAGATAGGACAAACAAACCCAACACTTGGAAATTTTTTCAAAAAATTTCATTCATTCATAGTACTTGCATTATACAATCGAAGAGGTCTCACCCCATTACGTTCAGAAAAAAAGAGAGGTGCTACCTAAAAAAAAAAAAAAAAAACAAAAAAAACAAAAAAAAAAAAAAGGGAAGAAAAAAAGGTACTACCTCAGTCCATTAAAAAAGAAAGCAAGAGAAGAACTTAGCTAAACCATCACATCTGCACTACCCGCAGCAGGCTGATTCCTTGAAGCTATAGATGTTTACTCCTCCAAGGAGCGATCAAGATCCTAAGCCAAATCTTTAAGCTCGGTCCCCAAGGGATAAAGAAGGGCTTCACCAGTTGGGGGTACATACTAAGTCGCAGGGAAATGCACCCTGGTTGAGACATGTCATCAACTGGCCGCACATGCTCATCCTCATCCTCTTCCTCGCTGGAGCTATGATAAAAAATATCGAACTCCATGAAGGGCTGACAATCAAAGAATGAGAAACTTGTGTCCCTATTTAACACCTAGTTTCAGACAACCCTAGCCCTAATTAGGAAATCAGGCAGATACTCCCAAGCCACGTGACTCTTAAAATCTAGAGACTTCTTATACTCCCTGACAGCCTTCGCGCCCATCTTGGCCTCAACCCACGAAATTTCATCTTTGAACTTAAAGGTCACCTCCTAATGTTTGGCCGAGGCTGCCTAGGCGTCGTCCTTGTACTTTTGAATCTGAGACATGGCTGATGCCGCCTCCTCTTCAGCGTTCTTCCGAAGACTGACTTCAATCTCAACAAGCTTTTTCTCCTTCTTACTCACCTTCATAAGCTTCAGCTTGTCAGTCAAATTGAAAACCTCAGCCGCCAGGGTATCTTGCATGTTCACAACCTCGTCATGCTCCCTCTGCATCTGGTCAAGCATTGCCGCTAACACATCCAGTCGATCCATCATCTCAGTAGTATAATGAATGAGCTGGGAAAACAAGCAAGTCAGCAAAGGAGAGGAGGAAACCTCGGTCTCCTCTCAAGAACCGTAGTCACCTCGGTATGCCCAAGCTATCTTACCTGAGGAGGCAACCTTGATCAAATCTCAAGGCATGAGTAATACCTTAGAATGCCTGAGCAGCCTTGCCCAAACAAGCAACCTCAATCTTTTCTCAAGCAGCTGATACATCAACCTGAAAGGTCTAAGAATTGTAGATAGGTATGGGTACCACACTCCAAAGATTTTTTTCTTTTTAAATTTATTCATTTGAATCTTATAAACCCGAAAGAATAAGGACGCAACTATTGGGTATAAATAATATCATCCATTGGAGGCACGACACGTGGAGGGTGCCTAAACCCCCAGCTCATCAAAGGTAGAAATGTCTATTCACAATGAAACCATTCAAGATGATACATCTGTCATTACCAGTGAAGCTAGGAGTAAAATCGGCCATACAAATTCCAACGTTGTACTCCAAAGGTGGCCAATGACGCCAGCACCATCAAATCCTATAAATAGGCCCCAACAACCAAAGTCAAATCGTTCGAATATTTTATAAGTTTTGGCCCACTTTGCACTGACACATCAGTACTCCCTTGTCTCCTACCTTGGGCAGCTCAACTTGGTACGATTCCCATCATAACACTTCTTACCCCGCCTATACTATTCCTCTGGTCAGTTTTCTTGAATGGTCTGACCTATAATTATTTGTGGCATAGTCTTCTGACTTAAGCATCGGAATGGTCATAGGGCAACAAATCCGACCTCCATTTTCATTGTTTTGTCATCTATAGATCGGACCTACAGTGGAAGATCCAGATGTGGATTCTAGCAGTAACATCCACCAATAAGGTGAATAAGAAGAAGCCCTGACTCGGAGAGGAAAAAAACCTCAAAGGTTACCACTTTCTCTACTTCTGCCCCTTCGTTTCCTTGATCTCTCCCTCGAAATGTGTTATTCTTTGCAAGGGTGTTCTGAAGTTGCATTGTTTGCAAACGATCAGGAGAACTAGTGATTGTTCGATCATGAATGAACCGTAAACGAAGATGTATGGCTTGATTAACTCACAACTACAAACTTGACTGTCACATGATAGACTTAACACCAATCTCCTTATAATCATGCAATCACCAGTTGTGAGGGCCAGTGTTTAGATCAACAACCTAACACGCGCTGCGGACATGGTATTTACCTAGTGCGTCAACACCACCCACACATTTTTGTTTCTTCTTCTTGATTCCATTTTTCCTTGGGGTTTTAACAAATTGGTTTTGTTTGGTTGCAAGGGGAATTGAAGGGAAAGAAAGTGAGATTTTTATACTTTAAATGGAAACTTTTGTAATGATTACAGCACATGCTATCACATTACTATCTAACTAATTCCAAATTGTTCCACATTTAGTTATTAACTTATATTCACTTTGCATCCAAATCCCTCCCATTTGAAAAAGGAAAATAAATTTGACATCTTACAAGTATCATTACTAAATATATTAAGAAAAGTAAAATAAAATTTACATCTTATACAGTCATATTGGCTATGTTTGGTTGCAAGGGAAATAAAAAAGGAAGTGAAGGGAAGTGAAATTGTTTTCCCTTTTGAGTCATTTGGTTGCATGAGAAGTGAAGTGAAATTAATTTTACGCCGGTTGTTTGGTTGGATGTAAAATTGATGTAAAAATTCAAACTGCTACCTACCATATAATTTACTAAAATATAATCTTGTTCTAGTCCATTTACTAAAAATTATATATTTAATGAATGAATCCACCATTAAACGAGTGTTAACCTTGTCTATCATTGTCTAATGGCCCCACCTTTGATACATATGACTCCATTGAAGGCTTATATTCATCGATGAGTCAGAAAGTTCTTAAATGATTATTATTAGCATTTAAAAATATTCTCAAAACCGTTTGCCAATTCACCCAAGTTGATCAAAGTTTAGAAGCTTAATTTTATAATAATTATAATTTTTTTTATCTACATATCAAAATAAAATAAATATAGAAACTTAATAGTCACACGCGATGGAATCGGAACTCCATTTCTTTCAAGTTGCAATAAAAAAGTAAAAATGATAAAAAATTATTTCCTTGGCCGTCTTAACTTCCATTCATCCATGTGATTAGGATAGTTTTAACTGTTGGAGTTAGAAAAGAGCTTAATAGGTCCAATATGCAAAAACTCACATGATCATAACAAAAATCTACTCCCAAGAATTGATCAAAAAATCCATCTAAAGATCAATAAGAACTTCCAAAATACTCCAATAGATAACACATGGCCACAGTCATTTACTGCAATTGCATATGCATACAAGCACATATCTTTACTGCTGCAAGAGCACAACACAAGTCCTCATAGACCAATTTTCATATACAAGTGTATAAAGACAACAATTACAAACATGTCTTTAAAGTGTTTCATCGCATCTGAGATTGTTATAGCTCATGATATACAGAACAGTTATGAAAGGAAATAAAACTGTCCAAGAATTTCTCCTATTATTATAATGAATTTGCTACTGAATTTGCTGCTGCTGCTACCCCACATCTACACGCCATAAGCCAAAATTAAACCACCCATGTTTTGTTCACCCGCTTCTTCTTGGTTTCCAGCAATTTCTTAAGCCTTGGCCCTCACAGTAGAAAACTGCAGTCAAAACTATTTTTGACAATAATTTTGCATTGTTCACTGTTGCTTCTCTGGAAGATATATTGGGCTTGCCTGAGTTTGTCTTCACACTAGAGGGCTGAGCCAAAGGCCTGAACTCAAGCTTGAGGAACAGCACCCAGCTTCAATGTTGTTTCCAGGTTCTATATCATGGGCACTGAATCATCCTCCTATATTGGGGTACACAAAAAAAATTACTTCAACATTCGATATTTCAACAAATATTCATTGGAGCATGTGAGTTTACCTTGTTAATGCCACAAGTAGGTTCTACAAAAGAAATCCTACTAGCTGAAGATTCTGCTCTCATTCCCAAGTTTTTAGTATAAAACATATGACTGAAAAAAATAATATCACACCTATATATAAACAGAACATTACGTTAATCAAAATAATCCATTAACATAATTACAACTAAACCAGAACCCTTGAACATGCATACCTCACAGGTTAAACAAACAATTAGCAAGCATATGAAATTATATTATTCTAAGAAGACTGAAGGATCTCCAACAAAAGTCGACATGTAATTTATAGATAAGTAGAAAGTTACAAGGAAATGCAGCCTAAAGCAACAGCACCTCTACCCTCATTGAAAAACACCAACATGATTCTATTTACGAGGACCACATCAAACAACCAGCTTGTTAGCCCCAAGTAATGAATGTAAAGCGGAAAACATATATGCATATGAGCAAGAACCCTTCGCAGTACAGCTCACGTGACTTAGCTAAGTATTTAAAATAGTAACATTCAAAACATCATTGTTTCATATGAATCTCATACATGTTCAGGTATTTTACCAAAAGATTGTTTAACATATTAATATAGTAAAGATTATCATAAACAAAGGTGACCAAGCATCTGATTATGATAGAAACCTACTAGTAGTCACAAAAAATTTCCATGGGTGGGGAAAAAAGCTAAAATCCAATAAATCAGATAGAAACCAATAGACCACCAGTCTATTCCAGCAGACACTTCTACCCAGTACAAGAGAGAGGGAGGGAATCACTAGAAAAAAAAATCAAAATTTATTTCAAGTATCAAACGCCATCTATTCTTTTGGGTATCATACAAACAAGTTAATGATGCAAATATCAAACTAGACACTAATTTATAAGACTGGAGAGCTGGCTTGAACAACCTAGTCATTGAATCTATATATGCATATGAGCATGCCTGTTGTGGAGTTTGTTCGGAAGCTGCATTGGAAGATCCCAATCCTAATTCCAGTCCCAATCCCCACCCTTTTTTATGCTTCAACTAGTATGAGTACATGGTTGATGGCCTTTCATAATTGTAACCAACATGGATCTATTTTATAGGGGAGAAAGAAAAACATGAATATCATTAACTCATAATAGAAAGATAAAGGGTGATGGAAACCAAATTAGGTACTAAGAGAATAAAGGGTATCTCTAGTCATTTAGAAGAAACAAAAGTTTTAAATTAAGGAGTTCATATATGACTGAGAAAAAGGAGAGAGAAAAGAGGTGGGAGTGCCTCCCATATCAAGAACAGGGGCTGCTCAAATCGTGTCCCTATTATGAGCAGATGATTGATGGCCTCGCATAATTGTCCCCAATATGGATCTATTTTGGAGGGAAAAAATGAAAACCTGAGTATCACTAACTCATTGTAGAAAGATAAGGGTGATGGAACCTTAATTAGGTACCAAGAGAATAAAGGATATCTTTAGTCATTTAGAAGATATAAAAGTCCTGAATTAAGGAGATCATAAATGACTATGAGAATAGAGGTAGAAGTGCCCCTTTATAAAAAAAACAGGGCTGCTCAAATCATGTCCCTATTCGTTTTTCTCTTCATTTGCCTTAACTTTCAACTGATGGAGCCTAACAGAATAACACCTAAAAGATATTGACACCTAAAAGATAGTGAAACTAAAGATGATTTCCATAATAATGCTATCATTTTTCTTAATAACAGAATAACAAAATGGATGGTGGGGAAGAAACAACAAGGAACATATGCTTAATAGTAAATCAGAAAGGGGTGATGGGGAAGGGGAAAGGAAGATGAGAAAAATCATTGGCTCCATTTTCTGTAATGTAATCATAATCAGACAATGCACAAAGAACACATGCTTGCATCGTCATGCTGCTTAAATTCTTACATGTCCAACAACAACCAAACCGAAAGGAAGCAGGTATAAGTCTCCACAACCGAAACCAGACATTTGCATGAATAAACGAATGAACTTCTAAGAGGTTCATACCAGGTTCCAATAGCTAGGGACAGCTTATACTTCAGTGGGTAATCAAGCCAAACCACAGTCATTATTTAAGGTCAAAACTGTAACTGAAACCCCACAACTACAAACAATGCCTACGTCAGGATCCTTAAAATTTTAGTTCTATCAAATAAATTGCTTTCCTATTTAGGTAGTTCTATCATATTAGGAAGTTTAGTTAAATCTAGGTTTATTTAAATTCTTGTTGCTGTGTATGGGTTTCAGAGAAAATATGAACTTAGTTGTTTAAGGTCTAAGCTTATAACTGTCATTATTGGCGTCACCTCTCCAAGAGGCCCAATGATTGCCATCTCCCAACAACTTGGTTATCGGCACTGGATCAATAGCTAAATATAATATTTAACAAGGAATCAACCAGAAGTCGCAGCTAGAGAGAGAGCGCATTACCTGTGAGAGAAGAGCGGATTGCTTTAGGGAAGAGATTCTGGTAGAATATCTAAGCAGTATTATTGCCCTCCGAACAAGAAAAACATCTTAAAATCATTGCATTCCAATACAACCAAAAACCCTATCAAATTTTATTAGGTCAGAGGACCAAAACAGAGTACCTTCGTGGATTCATGACCAAAAGTCGCAGATAAGGGAAAATTGCTTGAAAGAAAGAGAAGTAGATTGCTTGCCTACCGGAAGAACGAAGGTTGGGGAAAATTTTGCCCGAAAGAAAGAGGAGCAGGTTGCTTGCTTATAGCTTCTCCAGGTTGCATTCTTCTCCACTGCTACACGTAGAGATGAATTTGGAAGATCGAAGATTAGGCTGCTTCTCAAGAGACGAACTTGAAAGATCTTATGAGAAACGAGAGATGTGTTCATGTCGTTCAAACCCATGGAGGTCTTAAGTTGAGCTGAGAGTTGAGAGTCGAGAGTCGAGAGTCGGAGTCAAATTTACGATAAACCACGGGTTTTAATTTTGGGAAAATTACACAAACGCCGCCTCTACAGTTGAAAAATTACACAGAAATACCTTATCTTTACAAAAGCTACACAGACTACCCTTCTAATAATACTTTCATACACTTTCATCCATACTGTTACTTACAATTTAACGGGAATATGTCAAATTTTTTTAAGATAAAAATACCCCAAAAAAGCAAACAAAGATCTATGTTTTCTCTTCCAACGAAGCTTCTCCAAAATTAATTTCATTATCAAGGAAAAAAAGAAAGAAGCAAAAGCTGAAACTGCCGCCAGGATAAGAAGCAGATTAAGAGGGAGAGAGACGAGCAGAAAAGAAGGAGAGAGACCATCGGTAAGTTTCCTCTCTTTCCTCCACTTTGTTCATTGATCGATTCCTTGTTATCATTTCCATGTAGTGTTTTGTTTTGGTTCATTTCTCTCTATTCCCTATAGAACTAGGTTTTATTTTGTAGTATTCGGTTTTTTCAGGATCGTTCGGTTAAGGGTATGGGAATGGAGATATTTTCTTTTATCTTTATTTTTCAGCCATTGCGGTTAAGGTAGGTGTCATGGGTTATTTTGCCTTCTATTCTTTCTTCCTTCTTATTGCAGGTAGGGTAGCTCGCTTAGTGTTATAACATTGTTAAAAGGACAGAAACCACTGGTAATTGAATTCTACTTTTTAAGAAAATCTAAATTTTGTTCTTCCCTTCTTTTGTTACAAAAATTCTAAACCTTCGTTCTTCTTCTTGCAAGATCCACAGAGAGACCCAAGGGACATAGTCTGCCAGATTCAATGCTGGAAGGTCTTTAGGTGTGGACAAATTCAGGCGAGTCCTGCCTATAAGGAACAATTCCAATAAGAAGAATCAAAGAATAAGATATATTAAGAGCTAGTTCCATTAGAAGATTTGGAAGGAAAGTAGGAAGACCCATTAGGCGTGATTCTTCAAGCAGTAACCATGAGGTTAGTGTATAAAACCTGCAAATTTTGGAAATAGATTGGAAATTCAATGAACAGAAGAAAATGATGATTTTCAGATGACGAAATGTGGTCCCTTGATCTTTCAAAAACAAGTTTTTAAGGATTTAGCATTGAATTCTGTTAATTTGGGAGATGAGAATTTTTGTCTTAAAAAAATTTGACATTCTCCCGTTAAGTTGTAAGTAACGGTGTGGGTGAGAGTGTATGAAAGCATTTTTAGAGGGGTAGTCTGTGTAGTTTTTGTAAAGACAAGATAATTCTGTGTAGATTCTCAACTGTAGAGGGGGTGTCTATATAATTTTCCTTTTAATTTACTTTGCCTTTCAGTCACGAAATAAATTGTAAAATTTAAGACACAATGTAAAATTTATTATACAATGTAAAAATTTTTCCCTTGCAACCAAACATGAAAAAAATTTCCCTTGTCAAATTATTTTCATTTCCCTTCAAAATATTTGCATTTCCCTTGCAACCAAACAAAGCCATTGTGTTACCACTATAAAAGTTAAAATTTAAAGTATAAATATTTCACTTCCCTTGCTTTCATTTCAATTTCCTTTGCAACCAAATAAAGCCATCAGGAATCAATTCCTGCAAATTCCTATCCGATTCCAATGGAAATCAATGGGGCGGTGTCTGATCCCAGGTTTTTAAACCATGGGACTTAAACACTAATCAGTGCAAGGTTCTAAATCCAGGTATCAAACGGTGTCGATTGTGTTCAAAACCGATTCAAACTGTCCAACTGACACGTGGCCGATACTGTATATAATTAATATTAAAACAGGATCGGGATCGGTCAGGCCAAAACCGATACGATACAAAATACTTGACCCTTCGAGCTAGTGATCAGTCCACTATTCTATTCTCTTCGAATTTTTTTTTCTGGGTAACATATTCTCTTCGAATTCACTAGGCCGAGCTCAACGGCTTTAACGCCGCGGAGAGCACACGCGGCCTTTCCTGTTAGAGAGAACCACAAGGGTTTCAAAAGGCAAAACTGGTTAGTTGTAGTGATGTTTTGAAGATGTGGAAATTACTATGCCTGCAACTGTAAACCCTAGCTAAACCCAGCAAATGTCGAGTTATTGATATATATTTCTTTGTAAGTTTCAACCTCTGATGTCACTGTAATGCTGCTCATGCGGGTCTGCTAGTTATTTATTTGTGTTTTCTTGTTTAACTTTTAAGCCTTCTGATATCGCCCTTTCTAACTTTCAGGGCGCTCTTCTGTTTATAGAACTTGCAGTTGGATACGGTATGCACTTCTCTATTACTTGAGAGAATTGGTGCTTCTTTGTTTTAGTTTCGGTTCTTTCATCTTTCTGAAGATATTGAATCTTGATTGAACTCCGAATTATGAAGGGCAACTCCGTATGATGAAATTGCGATGCTTAGCCGCTTAGTTTTTCACCGAATATTCTCTTAAGTTCTGGATATTACATAGGACGTTTTAATAGTAACCATAGTTAATTGTTTAAATTTACATTATTGGCTTCTAAATCCCCATCCCGAATTAAATAAAATGGAAAAGGAAACATTGTCAAGGATTTGGTAATCTGAAACCAGAATTAAATTCATTTCCAACCTTGAAAAGCAGTAGAAGATGGTTAAATCTCTCTTTTAAAAGTCTGGTAGACCGAATTATTGGTTCAACCAATAAAACCTTGAAAGAAATATCCGACCATTCAATGCAAGAATTCACTGTTCTTTGATTAGCACATGTGATGGTCTATCATTGTCATGAACTTATTAAATCAAATACATGGTGGTCATATTTAAGTGGTCATCAGCTACAAAAACCAACATGCCAAAATGCCTATTCACACTCATTCTCTAGACATTGGTTGGGCTTTACAATGTCCAATTGCCATAGCTTTTTCCTCTGACAAAGGTTTAATGGCTCGTGAGCTTACTCTTAGACTAAAATTTTCCATAACAGATTCATATCAGTCCAACTTAATAATTTATTGAGATCGCTTTTGTTGGCATAGTCTTTTGGCACTGTACATTTATATGTTGTCTCGTACATGAGAAACAGTTCTCCTTTTCATGCGCACGTTAACTTATACAACAATGAATTTTCATTAACCATATTTTTTCCTGTTACTAAGTAGATAAAGAGACTCTGCTTGTGTTATTCTTTTCTCTAAAATACAAAAGGTGCTTATATAATGATGCTAAATTATACTAATTACTGACCCCCTTAAAATGGGGGGAGTTTTAATCCCACATGCACCCATATTTATTTATGTATTGTACAACATAGACAACTCAACTGTCGGCATTTTTTTGAAGGAGTTCTTAATTGTTTATTTACTTCAACTTGTTATTATCTATCAACATTACATCCCTTTTCTGCAGCTCTATTTACCTACTATAATAGCTTACTCTGAAATTCTTTTTTCTTTTAATTTTTAAACTTTTTCAGTTAGAGTTTCATATTCTTCCTTAAGAAGATGCGTCAACCAATGTCCCCATTTCCTCGTCAGCCATACCATTTCCAGAACAACGGAAGCAGTGGTTCAGCTTCCCAACAGGTATTTTTTTTTTTTGGTTCTTTCTTCTCTTCTATTTTTAAAATTTGAAGTAATTTTATTATTTAAGTGGTTGATTTTCTTATTGTTATTCAGGTTGCGCTGTCTGATCCTTGTCTCTCAAATCCATGCAGTATTGGTAGTAACCTCAATCACCAACTCCCATGTTTGCCTACTAGTCACAATTCAAAGGCTTTAGAGAACTCTTTCCATCATTCTCAATTGGCTGCTTTCAACCCTCAATTTCCAGTTCAATTTGACAACTCAAGCATTCATTCAATTAACTTAGGTGGAAATGCCATAGCTATGCCTAATAGACCACCTTTGACTCCTCCCTCTTGTATCTCAAATGTCCCTCCCCATCCCTTCCTGTTGCAGAATGGTCATTTGGGTGTGCCCCTTTTGGGTCTTTCAGGCCCCCAACATTTCACTCAACCCCAGGGACAGTTCTGTTCACAAAACACCCCACAATTTGTGAATCCCATTGCCCCATATTCACCACATGGGGGTTTCTGTAACTTGCAACAAAACTTAAATCAAACTGCCCCAACTTTACTGCATGGGCAATTTTTGTATAATTATCCACTATTTATGAATCAGACCATTCCTCTGCAACCACATCTGTCTGCCAGTGGACCGAATGGACCATTCTGTTCCCACCAACAGCCTCAACATTTCAACCAAATTACTGGCTCAACACACGGGCAATTCTATCAACAGAATCCAATACAAAATGTGAACAACTTTTTGCCCATGCAGTGTCCAGAGAAGCCTGTCAATCCTTCTCAAACCGGTCCTTGTCGTGTACTTCCATGTGCTGGCTCTTTGACGGGATGCTCAAATCAAGTAGCTCAGACTGTGGATTCTCAAAATACTTTTTACATGAAGTCACAGTCGGAGGTTAACTCCAATGAAGCTGCACAACATAGTAATCAAGATCATCATACACTTGTCCTGCCTGCTTTGGGTCCGAATGCCTTGCAAGATTCACAGACAACTTCTCAAACATTGCAAGGAAGTAATTTCCTTCCTTCGCCTAATTATGGGTCCATTCAAATGCAGCAGACTCAGATGAATATGCAACACTCTCGGTTCCAGCAGCCACAGGTAAGTTTCTTATATTTCCAGCGCCTAAGCGTCAATTTTTCACATCGATATAATAAAGTTGTAGCTCTTTTCAATTTTAAACTTAATATAGCTACCAAACTATGTCAGCGATTGTGTGATCTCAGTCCAATATGATCAGATATTTGTGGATGTAAGGTTTCATACAGCTCACAATGCCAACATTATTGCTTGCTATTTGACAGAATATGGCCCTATATAGAGTGAAAGTGCAGTACTGGATCTATATGGCTTGCCCAAAGTAGTTTGGGTAAAGCCTAGTTATGTTCAATCTCCAAAATTCTATTATAGGATCTGTCGAAGATTGGACCTATGTATCATAGGGGTACATAGGTTTATGTGTTTACTGTAGTGATTCTTAGTGCTCCGTATTTAGATTTAGACACTTAGTCAGCTTTCTATTCTTAAGTCGGTTACTCCATAATCCATATGGGAGTGTTTATGTAATTTCCATTATTATTAATCAATATATATCAATTCCGTGGGAGGGAGATATCTAATTTCGATCTATCTTCCTCCTCCTTAGGTTCTTCTTCTCCCATCTTCCCTTTTCCTTCTCTCTTTATTCCTTATTTTGTTACATGGTATCAGAGCAACTACATGGGTTGCCATATTGAGAGTCGTTTAAGGCTCGTTCTGATGTGTATTGTGTAACCATCATTCTGGCTCTGCTGCTTTTGCTTTTGCTTTTGCTTTTCACTCTCTGCAAGTTCTGGTATGTCTTCTCTACAGATTTTGGTAAGTTCTTTGCAGTTTCAGATTTGAATATGTTCTGTCCTCATTTAATGGTTACTTAGATCTGTTCAATTATAGTTCCTAATCTGATTTCTCCACTGTTATTCTCCATTGACAGCTACTTTAGTGTTTTACTGATCTGCTGCATATCACAGATCTGAATTCTATTTTTACTGGTTATTTGTCCATGTGGAATGCTCCACGTGAGGGGGAGAATGAGCATATTTGCTTGTGTTCGTGTTTGTTCATGTTGGAGCCTACTACCGTTGCACGTGATGCAATCGCCATGTTAGAACTTACTATCTTTTGCTTGTGGAATAGCCTATTACTACTACGTCATTCATTTTGGTTTCTCATGAAACCAATATATTTTGGTAATTTCGGCATTGGGTGGAATATTTGGACAATATTATGCAATCCTGGAACGTAGGTCACATGCACTTTTTAAATTTAGAACGTAGTTGGGTTGCACCATGGCAGTGATTCTTGTAATCTTTTCATCAAAATTGTTGGTGGACAACATTTTGCTTAGGTTGGGGTTATTTTACATTGTGATGATATGCATATATTTGTGCAATTTGTCATTCTATGATCAAGATGCATCTATGTTTTGTTCTTTAAAGGAAAATATATAGTAAGAGGTCTGGACACTGACCAGAGTCCATGGCTTTCTACCTTTTAAAAGATACTTTACTCCTGATTTTTCTATCTAGTATGACTTCAAATCAAGCCAAATTGTTGTGGTCAAGTCTGTCATCAAGACTCCTATATCTTTTCCCTCCTTTTCTCCTCTTCCAACCTCCTTCTCCGAATATAACATTCATTTGTATGGTGTAGAGTTTACCATTTTTCTCCTCTCACTTTTCCATACTTCCCAACTAAATCCACTACAATGGAGGATGTAAAAACATAAAAGTAAGTGATGCAGGTTGGGGAGAGTGTTGCAAGTGGTGGGCAATAGAGAAAGGGAAATGAAGAAAGAAGAAAGAAGAAGGAAGAAAGAATGAAGAAATAAGAAAGGGACGAGGGGCTTTGGACATTACCCATGAACTGGAATGGGGAATAGTGTTTGAGAAGAATGAGAATAAGGAGAGAAGAAAGAGAAACAGTGGGGGGAAGAGAGAGGGGAGAGAGAGGCAACAACCTCAATTCTAAATTCAATCTAACTCTTATTCATTAATCAAATTGTGTGTTGTACACAATAACACCACCACCACCAAAGCCTTACCCCAACTAAATGGGGTCAGATACATTGATTCTTGCTCTCTAATTAGTTCTGTTCGAGGTCATAATTGAAACAAAGCTTAAGCTATGAATGTCTTTCCTCACCACCTCCCATACAATCATCCATACAATCATCTTAATTCTGCCTCTAGCTCTTTTAGATCCTTCTATCTGAATCAAATCATTCTTCGTATTGGAGTATTTAACAACCTCCGTTGAACATGGCCATACCATCTTATATGTCTTTCTCATAACTTAACATGTATTAGCATTACTCCCAAATCAGCTCTAATACAATCATTCTTTTCCTTATTTTTTTTTATTGTTTTGCCACACATCCATCTCAACATCCTTATCTTAGCTATTCTAAGTTTATCTATATGATGCTTCTTAACTGCCCATCGTTCCACACCCTAGATCATAGCTGATCGAATGATTGTCTTCTAAAAATTACCTTTAAGTTCTAAAAGAATACGCCAATCACACAACACTCTAGATGCACCTCTTCACTTCATGCATCCTATTTTAATCTTCAATGTTACCTTCTTTATTTATGATTGAACCTAGATTCCTAAATTAATCACTTTGCTATATCTCCCTCATCAATTTTTACCACCTCATTATCCGTCCTTGTGTGACTAAAGTTACACACCATATACTCCGTCTTCCTTTTCTTATCTTTAAACTTTTTGGTTCTAATGTTGGCCTCCATAACTCTTAACTTGGTGTTAATCCCTGCTTTTGTCTCATCCACTAAAACAATATGATCAACAAAAAGTATACATCAAGGAACTTCATTTTGAATGTCTCTGGTTAAATCATCCATAACAATGACAAATAGATAAGGGTTTAAAGTTGATCGTTGATGTAGCCCAATTGTAATTGGGGATTCATTACCTTGACCTCTGCTGTTCTCAAACTAGTCACCACATTATAATACATATCCTTGACTATGTCCATGTATTTGCTTTAAACACTTTTCTTCTCTAGAACTTGCTGGATTAACTCTTTGGGGACTTTTTCAACTGGGCCTGATGCTTTACCCACATTCATCCCCCTTAAAGCTTTTTTTACTTCCATCACCCAAATTTTGCGTATATGTCTTGGTAGCTAATGTGGCCTTCTGGGACACTATCACTCAAAGTGTCTTCATTTAGTAGGTTTTTGAAATAATCATCCTACCTCTCTTTAATGTCTTCATCCTTTACTTGAACTCTATCATATGCACTTTTAATACATCTAATATAGTTTAAATATCTACTATTTCTTTCCCTTATCTTAGCTATTTTTAAATAGCCTTTTCTCCTTCCTTTGTGCTTAAATTGTTATAAAGATCTTCATATTTTTCTGCCCTTGTTTTTTTCACAATCTTTTTGGCTTTATTTCTGGCAAGTCTATACATTTTTAGATCCTTTATATTCTTAGTCTTTTTCCATGTCTTAAAATTATTTTTCTTAGCTTTAATGGCTGCTTGAACCTCATAATCCCACTACTAAGACTCTCTAGGGGAATTGACGTTTTCTTTTTGATACACCTAGGACATCTTTAGCAACTTTCTTAATATAAGCTGTCATATCGTTCCACATTGTATTTGTGTGTCCTTCAAAGTCTCACTTTCCTTGTTTGACCACATTATCAGTAAAAATTTTTAAGATATCTCCTTTTAAGTTCCACCACTTTATCCTAAGGCAATAAACCTGACTTTTCTAATGATTCAGTGTAATGAGACACGTATTTATGTCTAGTAATTATTGTTGAGTGGTTAGTCTCCCCCCTGGTATTACCTTACAATCTTTACATAATAACCTATCATACCTTTTAGTTAGAAAGAAGTCTATTTGGCTATTGTAATGCCCACTTTTGAAGGTGACTAGATGCTCCACTCTCTTTTTTCAAAGTATTTGTTTACAATAGATAGATCATAAGCCATAGCAAAATCTAAATTGAAGTCTCATTCCAAAACCATATCCTCCGTACAGGCCTTTGTAACCTCTTCAATGTCCTGCTACATGTCCATTTAGATCACGCGCTGTTATAATATTTTCTCTTTGTCTAAAACTTTGCACTAATCCGTTCATGTGTTCTCAAAATTATAGCTTACTAGTCGCATTCAATCCTACTTGGGTTGCGTAAGCGCTATCTATATTGACGATCTTTTTCTCCATCACCAACTTGATGGTTATAAATTCATCAAAAAAAATAAAATAAAAAATGATGATTATAATCTTATCACTGTATCTTTTAACATACACTACATCATTCTTTAAATCTTTATCCACTATTGTGTCCACTCTGTTGCTATTATTTTTATCCCCCATATACCAAAGTTTAGAGTCATCTAACTCCTTAGCTTTTTTACCTTTCCGTCTAGTCTCTTGAATGTAAGCTATTTTAATCATTTTTCTCCTCATAACATTTATCAATTTTAGACTCTTACTCATCAAAGATCCTATGTCCCAAGATGCTAATCTAATTCTACACTTATGGAGTAGCTTCTTTCCCACACTCGTCCATGGTGCGAGAATCCTTGCCTATTTCATCACATCTGAGCGTCAATGCAGTGGTCCTTGCCCATTTTCCGCTAAACCAGGAACTAAGTGTAACTTGTTGTTTACGGAGAACGTCCTAGCATTATGCTGATTTCATTTTGGTCGAAACATGGTTGAAACTGCTCTTTTCGATAAAAAAATTGGGACATTTTAGTATTGAGCCCTAATTTCGTTTCGACCAGGGGAGGAAGAAGTAGAGGAAAAAGATAAGCAGCAGTAGGAGCCATTGTGGCTACCGTTGTCAGAGAAGAAGGAAATACTAACCTTCGACGGCCAATGGCGTAGACGGCAAGCATAGTTATCAAGGCATCGGCACGTCCAGACAGTTTTTCAACCCTTGAGTTTTTGGTCATCTTATTGTATCACGCCTTGTTTAATTTTTATATAATGATGCCATTTGTAGCATTTTTATTGGATATATAAACTACATGTATACACCATAATGCATGGAATCATTTATATGTATTAAAAACAATAAAAATTGATGCTATAACACCCTTCCTTTTGTATAAATTTTCTTATGAAAGATATACCCTTACAATGGCTTGGGTATACCTAGTCAACTTGCTTTGTCGCCTAATTGCTTAGGCAGCCTTCCACCACCTTTGTTTGCCTTGTCACTGTTATAACAATAATGGCGAGGCCAATTGCTGGTGGTGACTGTGAACTTCGAAACCCTTCTCTGCAGTCTTTGGTTCCTTTTGGTGTACGAAGAAACTCCTTTACATCAATATGGGTCATGATCCCATGTATGATGCCCTATATAAGTATTATACATCGCCAATAAAAATGTCACAAATAACATTAGTTTTATATATTAGAAAATAAAAAAAGTAAAACATTGCAAACAACAAAGATGTATTTTTCATTGTCTTATAATCGATCATTATGTGAAAGTGTATTGGTTCCGACCACCTAACATGCTATGTTTGAACCTTAATTAGGTTATTTATTGTGTTTTTATGCTCCAAAATGGTATTATATTTTACATGTTCCCTAAATATTTTTCATGCGTAACTTGCCTGTATCCTAGAGTATCCTAGCATATTTTGTGTATCTACGATACGATACATCTTGAAATTTCCCGATCGATACAATACTTGATATAGATACTTTAGTCGTTGGTTCTGTCCAAGAATAACATAACTCCCAGTTGCACCCCTGAAACCTTCTCTGACCCTGCCTTATTTTGGGATCTGAAAGGTCCCATCAAAATCTCCACTAGACTAGGAATTTGCCCCACGTTGAACGTTTTCAAGTTACCAAAAATCTCCACTAGTCTCTAATTTTTGACCTAATCTATGATCAAAATTTTCTGACTTCCTCTTATGTTTCTCTTCAATACTCTGATTTTAGTCTTAGATTACAGTTTTTGTTGAAAAACCTAATGATTCCATGGTTTAAAATCTCGCCGAGATCTCAGTTTTTTTGATATTCTCGAATTGGTCGAGACAAGACAGACCATGAGACTGGGCTTCGACTCGTCTTGACCCAATCTCGACCAGGTCTCGACCAAGTCTTGACCAGTTCTCGACCCAGTCTCGACTGGTTTCGACCAGAACTGGTTCTTTTTGTCTTATAAATATGAAGTCTCGGTTGAAATTTCGATCAAGACTATCATATTTCATTTCCTTCTCCTCTTTTTTGCATCTAAGTGTGAAAACTTCCATTTTTTTGGGGTTTTTAAGAAATCTTTCCATGAAATTATCGGGGGACCTTGGTACAAGAGCGGAGATTGTCCATTCATAGTTGGTTTCATTGTTTAAAGTAAGAATTTTGGCAAAAATTAAATTTTACATAAACATTATCATTACATGGTATATGATGTTGAAATTTTATATGTGAGACACGTGAGCCCAATCTACAAGTTCATGGTTTCCAAATTTTTTTTTCCTGTATATATTTTTATTTTTTGATTTTCTAGTTAAAAAAACTATTTTCAGCAATAAAAAATTGAAATACATATGATAAATATTAATTAGTTGATGTTCAAAATTTTATATGTTGAACACTGTTGGCCGATCTATGCGGTCAATGTTTTAGATTTTTTTTTTTGTCTATATATATATATATATATATATATATATATATATATATATATATATATATATATATATATATATAAATTTCTGTTTAAAAAAAGGTATTTTCCAGTAATAAAAATGCAAAAAATATGGTAAATTACTGATCTGTTGGTGTTCAAAATTTTATGTGTAACACTATTGGTTGATCTTCAGTTACATGGTGTTGGTTTTTTTTTTGTTGCCAAAAAAAAAAAAAAATATTATTTATGTAATATCCGAAATTAAGAATAATATGTAAATAATTCTGAAAAATAGGGGAAAATAGAGAAAAAATATTCTATCTTCATTTGAAAAATGAAGAAAATTTTGAAATGTAATTCCAATGTGTTTTGATATTTGGTGCTTTTTATGTTATGCCATTTAAAATTTTGTTATATTAAGCCTATTATATAATATGTAAGTTTATTTTATGTAACAGTGGTAACGAAAGATAATGGCTACTTCAGGGATGGGGCTGTTGGGTGATGCAGGAGGAGAGGCTGGACGTTCAGACATGGCATGGCAGTATATGGGGTAGCCATTGATGGTGATAGACGGAATACCCAATGTAAATTTTGTAGGAAAAAGCTTGTCTGGTGGGATCACAAGACTTAAGCAACATTTGAGTGGGACCAATACTGATGTGGTGAAGTGTCCTATGGTTCCTGCGGAGATTTTCAGGGTCTTAGGAAAACTCATAAAGGGAGGGAAGCAGAGGAAGACAGAAAAAGAGAAAGCTAGGGTGCAATTTAAGGAGACAATTCGAGGCACCATGGGAGGAAGAGCTATGCCTATGGATCACTTAGATTCTGATGATGGTTTTGACACTTCAGGCATGACTGAGGTTGAAGCCAGACAGATGAGACATGCTATAGTGGGTAGTAGAGTCATCCATGAGATGGAATAGGATAGGATGAGGGATTTCAGGGGAGGAGCAGGTCCATCTGGAGCAGGTGGCAGTGGTAATGGATCAACTCATCCATAACCATGGGGTAGGGGGTTTGCATGTATGTTTAGAAGATCACAGAGTACAAGAGCACAACCTAGCCCCTACCACGGGATGAATATTATGTAGAGATATTACACCAGGATCTTGGAGTTTTTAAGAAGTTTGGCAGCAAGCAAAAAAGATTATGACAAATGTGGCAGAACACAAAGCAAGGGGTTGAGGATGCTCTGGCTAAGTGGATGTTCTACCATAGCATCCCAGCTGTTGAATAGAAACAAAGGAATGAGAGAGATGTATTCTCCTCCCTCTACTTCTTATTTATAATGAAAGACTAAAAAGGAGATTACAATCCTACCCTTATTATAATAAGGGAATAAAGAGAATAACAGAAACATAACATAAAAATAAGAAATTACAATTATACCCCCTAGTCATGCAACCTATGAATTACGACACTCCCCTTTAAGTTGGTGCATATATATCATGCATACCCAACTTGGATAGTATCATGTGAAATAGTTTCCCAGGTAAACCTTTAGTGAAAATATTTATCAGTTGTTCCTCTGATTTAACGAAAGGAATCTGAACTTGACCACTTTCTAGCTTTTCTTTAATGAAGTGACGATCTATCTCAACATGCTTAGTCTTATCATGTTGAACCGGATCATGAGCAATGCTGATGACTACTTTATTGTCACAAAACAAGATCATGGGTTGAGGACATTTAACTTTCAAGTCCCCGAGTAAACCCCTCAGCCACAAGAGTTCACATATTCCCTGAGCCATAGCTCTAAATTATGCATTAGTACTGGAACGGTCCACCACATTTTGTTTCTTGCTACACTAGGTAACCAAATTTCCACCCACAAATGTATAGTATCCTGAAATTGATTTTCTATCCGAACTGCCAGCCCAGTCAGCATCAGTATAAGTCTCTACTTTGTGATGATCATGTGGTGAGAGTAGGATCCCTTTCCCTGGAGCAGCATTTAGGTAATGTAGAATCCTATAGACTGCCTCCATATGTGTAGAATAGGGATCATGCATAAACTGACTCACCAAACTCATTGCAAATGCAATATCGGGCCTGATATATGATAGATAGATCAGTTTCCCAACTAACCGCTAGTACCTGCCTTTATTTGTAGGTGTCCCTTCCTTTTCCTTGAGCTTAGTATTTGGGTCTAAAGGTGTATAACATGGATGACACCTTAATAATCCTGTCTTTGAAAGAAGATCAAGAACATAGTTTTCGTTGAGAAAAAAAGATGCCTTTTGTAGAACGAACAACCTCAATCCCAAGGAAGTACTTGAGTTTTCCAAGGTCCTTCGTCTCAAACTCCTTTCCCAAAAATAACTTCAATTTCCTGATTTCATCATCATTGTTACCAGTAACAATAATATCATCCACATATACAAGAAGTGTAGTGAAAGCTTCTGTTGTATGTTTGATAAACAAAGTATGATTAGCATTACTCTGAACATAACCAAATGCTATCGTAGCTTTATGAAATCTACCAAAGCATGCTTTAGGGGACTATTTGAGTCCATAAAGAGAGCGTTTCAACTTGCATACCTTCCCTTCGGTGTTTGCATCTGTAAACCCAGGTTGACAATCCATATACACTTCTTCGGTGAGTTCCCCGTGAAGAAAATCATTCTTTACATCAAGTTGTTGTAAGTCCCAGTTATGATGTACCGCACATGCCAACAGTACCTGAACTATTGTCATCTTGGCTATTGGGGCAAACATTTCTTGATAATCTATCCCATAAACGAGCAACCAACCTTGCCTTATATTGATCCACAATGCCATCAATTTTCTGCTTGATATTGTAGACCCACTTGCATCTTACTGGCCTTTTATCTGGTGGGAGAGGAACAAGATCCCATGTATCATTTTTCTTCAAGGCTCTCATTTCTTCCATCGTTGCAGCTTTCCACTGTTCATCTACGATTGCATCCTGCCATTTCTGGGGAAGAGACACATAGGAAAGTGAAGACATAAATGCACGGAAGGAAGGAGATAAAGAATTATATGAGACAAAATTGGAAATTGGGTGATGTGTATAGGACTTAGTACCTTTCCGAATAGCAATGGGTAAGTCAGAGTCAGAGAGTAAAATTTCATTACCAGGAAGAAGCTCAGTCTCTGGATCCAAGGTTGGTGAAGGGACATGTGTAGTTGCGTTGGTGGTAGTGGCCTTTCTTTGCTTGTTTCTGGTACGGTTTTGGCTATAGACCTGCAAAGGTTTGGCTGGACTGGTTATGGGACTAGTTATAGGTGTAGGTATAGGTATAGTATAAAAGGTGGTTCTGTGTCATGGTCTGCTGGTGCATCTGTTGCATCTGTCTCTGGAGTTGAATCCATGGCTCTTTCTTGGACACGTTCTAGTTCCTCTGGCACATCTTCAAACATAGGCACATCTTCAACACTTTGCTCATCGTTCTCCTCCTGAAGATGTGTTTGGTAAGTTGTCAAGGCGACAAGGCGATCCAAGGCCTTCGAGGCCATTTTGGGCATCTAGGTGCCTAGGCATTGCCTAGGCGACCAAGGCGTTCCTAGTGTATACTTTTTTATTTCTAAAATATTAATGCTATATTAATGTTTATATATATGCAGCATTCTACATAAATAATCAATATTTAGGAAACAACTTAATTAATATGAGAAAATCAAGAAGACAACAAATAATGAGTTAAGTAACACGTATTTATGACTAACATTTGTGTATTTTTAACAAATTTGACCGGAGTGTAACTCCTTTCATATAGTTCGGATTCAAGCAATCTCAAATTCATTGCAAAGCTAGCATAATCAGCTTTCTAACAAATCTGAGATTGATTGAATCCGAGTCATAATGAATGAGTCACACTCTGGTCAAACCTTGTTCGGAGTACGCAAATGCTGTTTAAAATTGTCTGAATGTAAATTATTTTTTGGGCATCAAAGCAAGAGATTATTTCGGCATGCTCTTGGTTTTTAGTGATGCTTTACTATAATAAGATTTATGGAATTTTTATATTTGGAAAAAAGCTTAGCATTTGGAAGTTGAAAATCGCCCCTGCATCCAAAAATACAGTTTTTGTTCTTGAACTGGAGGGTTGACTTTTTATCTTTCTGGAATTTGAATTTTAGACTATTTTTATTGGATTCAAATTGAGGGAGGGGGTATTTGCTTATTAATGAATAATATTTTAAGTATTTAAAGAAACATTTACTGAAATGATATTAGTCATAAATGAGTACTGCCTGATAAATGTTTTTCCTGTCTAGCCTAATAAATCTTGTAAAGAAAATTCAGAGATCAAGGGAAAATATGAGAACAAAAAAAGACAATTGAAAAAAAGGCGGCCGCTCAGACATTCTAGGAGTCTAGGGCGCCTTAGGAGTCCGAGACCAGGCACCCTAGGAGACTACCTTTTTCAAGTGCACAAGGTGCCCAGGCCCATAAAATCCACCCAGACGCCTAGGCGACCCTAGGTGACGCCTTGACAACTATGAGGCATCAGATGTTCATGAAAGAGAACATCCCTAGTAATATATGCTTTTGGGAAAGAGGATGGTAGCACTTATAACCCTTCTGAGTTGCAGGATAGCCAATGAAGATACACCGGAGCCCCCGAGGATCGAGCTTACCAGGAGATTGATGATTGCGAGCATAATAAACACAACCAAAAACCTTTGGCCGTAACACAAAGAAAGTAGCACCAAGTAGGAGATTCGAAGGGGCTTTGTTGTTGAGAATTCCTGAAGGAAGCCGATTGATAAGAGAAGCGGCAGTGAGAACGACAACACTTCAAAAATAGGCTGGAACATTGCTTGCAAATATGAGAGCTCTTGCCGTCTCAAGGAGATGACAGTTTTTTCGTTTCAGCGACATCATTCTGAACAGGTATATCAACACAACTTGTTTGGTGTAGGATGCCATTTTCGGATAAATAGTGCTGAAATGTCCCATCAAGAAATTCCTTACCATTATCACTGCGAAGTACTTTCAGTCTTCCCTGGAACTGTGTCTTTATCATATTGTGAAATTGGCGGTAGCATTGAAAGACGTCACTTTTATTATGCATTAAATAAATCCATGTAGTCCGTGAGTAACAATCAATAAAGGTGACAAACCAATGATGACCAAAGATTGAAGTCGTCCTAACAGGACCCCATATAGCAGAGTGCACTAAATCAAACAAACCACTACTTCTATTAAAGGAAGGTAAATAGGTTGTACGAGCTTGCTTATAGCTAAAACACAGGCTTCGCCTAATAACTCGTTTTTATTACAATGCTTAAATAACAAAAGGAAACAACTAAGACAAAACTACTAAAGAAGGGTGACCAAGACGTCTGTGCCACTACTGGAGGGTGCTGACAGCGGAGTAAAGTTGATGTGGTGTAGGTAGAGGTAAAGGTGGAGGTAATGATGTAGGTTCTGAAGGACCATCTGCAAGCAAGTAGAGACCACCATGCAATCTACCATGTCCAATCGTCTTCCTGCTTACCAGATCCTGAATTACACACGAAGATGGAAAAAATGTCACTTTGTAGTTAAGAGATTTTGTAAGGCTATTAATAGATAGCAAATTTGTAGCAAAGCTAGGAATATAAAGAACAGACTCTAAGGTAAGGGTGGAGGACTAGCGGATGGATCCCTTTCTAGATATGGGAGAATGAGACCCATCTGCCACTCGGACTGTATCTTTCCCAGAAGAGGGAGAGTACAAAAAGAATGAGTTGGCTGAACCAGTCATGTGATTAGTGGCTCTAGTGTTTATAACCCTAGGGCCATGAATAGAGGAAACACAGTGACCATTATGAGAAATACTTGACTGTACAAAGAAAGAACCTGGTGTCGTAGATGATGGAGGATGACCGGTAGAGGTTGCAGTAGATGGCCTGAGAAGATTTCGGAGAGCCTGAAGTTTTTCTGTGGACAGCATAGGTGGAGCCCTAGTAGGAGGGCAAGTTTTTGTTTGATGAGCCTGTGGTGCTTTGAAATTCTTAGATCTTTGCATTCCTCTTTCACACGTCGTGGCTTTAAAATCGGCTGGTTTGCCATGCAATTTTCAGCAAGTTTCTTTGGTGTGTGGTTCCTTTCCACAATAGTCACACCGAACTGGTTTGGGTAATGCAGAGCCACTTGGCTGAGTGGTTTGGAGGGTGGAACTTTCTGCTGGTAGTGGAGGCATTGTAGAAGTACGATGCATATCCTCAGACTGAACTAAGGCATAAGCCTGTTCTAAAGATGGGAGAGGCTCCCTACTCAGGATTTGAGCACGAATCTAATCAAACTCAATATTGATGCCAGCCAAAAAATTGTAGACCCGTAGTTTATCCTTTGCAAGTTTCATAGCAGCAGTATCAGTGGAACAGACAGTAGTAAAGGTATCATAATAATCTAACTCTTGCCACAGGCTACGGAGTTTAGAATAATATTGGAGATTGTAATGTCCCGTTGCTTGGTTGCATCAATCTTCACATGGAGATCATAAATCAAAGAATACTTGCCAACCTGGGAATAAGTCCTCTTGGCAGCCTTCCAAATTTCTGTAGCATCAGGTAACAGTACATACCCCTGGCCAATTTTGGGCTCCATAGAACTAATTAAATAGGCCATCACAATGGAGTTCTCAGATGCCCATTTATCATATAGTTTATCTGTGAGAGGAGGTGCCTTTTTGTTACCATTAATGTAACCCAGTAAGCCCCTTGCAGAGATTTCCATATGTGCTGTTTTTGACCACATTAGATAGTTGGTTCCATCCAACTTAATTGGGTTAATGGCAATAGAAGTGAATTCAATCTTGGATGTCTCCATATTAGGAGAAACTACTTCAGAAGAGTCAGCCATGGGAATGATCACAATCCAAGAACAATCTGACTAATAAATTGGAGTAGAACAATGTAAAATACCTTCAATAGGGATGCCGTGTATCAAACCTCTGAGAATGAGAGACACATGCAGCAAGTTTCGATCTTCAAACTGGCAGGGAAGAATCGAGGTTGGCTATTCGAATGATCTCTTTAATGCACATCCTAGTAACAAGAGATACACGGCAACTGGGATTGACAAATCCTTGTGGAGATGTTTAGTTCATAGGTAAGAAGGTTTTAGGGCAGTTTAAAGAATGGCAATAGGGTTAGACTGATTTCCAGCAGTTGGTGGTAGGTCTAGGGCCTGAAGGATGGTGTTGGCAGGATGTTAGAATGTTTTTTTTTGGACTGGCAGTAGGCTTTAAGGGTGGTGGTAGGGTTTAAGGGTGAGTTCTCGACTGGCAGTGGTCTTTAAGGATGTCGGCAGGCTTTAAGGATGAGGTCTGGACTGGCGGTAGGTTGTAAGAGTGGCGGTAGGAGTTAGAGGGATGAGTTCTGGACTGGCGGTAGGTTGTAATGGTGTTAGCGGGTTTTAGGATGATGATGAAGGTGATTTTCTGGGATGGTGGCAGGGCTAGAGGCTGGTTGAAGGTGTTGGTAGGGGTATAGAGGAGAGGAGAGAGGGGCGGCAGCACTGTGGTGTCAGCAGAAATTGTAGAGAAAAAGAAAAGAGAAGAAGAGAGGAGAGGAGAGGGTCGGTAGAGCTTAAGGAGGCTCTGATACCATGTTGAATTGAAACAAAAGAATGAGAGAGATGTATTCTCCTCACCCTACTTATTTATAATGAATGACTAAAAAGGAGTTAACAATCCTACCGTTATTATAATAAGGGAATAAAGAGAATAACAGAAACATAACATAAAAAATTATACCCCCTAGTCACGCAACTTATGAATTACGACACCAACAAATGCCACCACAGGCCCCTACTATCAGACGATGCTTGATATGGTTGCTAAGGCCGGTCCTGGGTTTAAAGGCCCTAATGCCTATGAGCTCATGACCGTATACCTACCTAAGCAAAAAAAAGATTTAGAAGAATGGATAGGAGGTTTGAAGAGATGTGGTAGACATATGGAGTGACCATTATGTGTAATGGTAAGACTGACCCTACCAGAAAGTCCATCATCAATTTCATGGTCTACTGTGATGGGAGAACAGTGTTCCTCAGGTCTGTGGATGCATCTGCTTAGTAGAAAGATGCTGATTATATTTATGGTCTTTTGAAGAAAGTGGTGGCTAAAGTTGGGTTAGAGAATGTTGTCCACATTGTGACTAACAATGGCAGTAATTATAAGACAACAAGGGAGACGATGATGAGCAAAACCAGGTATAACCTCTTTTGGACTCCATGTGCAGCCCATTGCATTGATCTAATGTTAAAGGACATGGGCAAGGTTAGCAAAATAAAGTAAGTGGTTGATAAAGTTAGACAAGTGACAATGATTGTATACAACTATGGCTATTCGTTGAATTTGCTTAGGGAGAAATGTGGAGGGGACTTGGTCAGACCCGGCGTTACTAGATTTGCTACAAACTATATAGCATTGAAGAGCTTTGAGGCAAAGATAGTAGGTCTCAGATTGATGTTTGCATTTGAGGACTGGTTTCGTTGAAGGGAGTCAAGTTCCCCTAGTGGAGTGGAAGCACAGATTACCATAGCTTCATATGAGTTCTGGAAAAATTTAAAGGAGGTAGTTAGAGTATTAGAGCCAGTAGTGAAGGTGCTTAGATTGGTAGATACATCATTGAGCCCACTATGCCACTTCTGTATGCTGCCATTGATATGCTAAAAGACTGGGAATATGCTGTGCTACCATGTGGTAGCAAACATTTCCTTAGGGTTATCAAGGATCGATGGGAGAGCCAACTGACGCATCCATTGCACAAGTTTGGTTAGTAAATTTGATAATGTTTTTAGTTTAGTTCAATTTATATACAAACTAATTGTTAGTTGGTATATGATTTTGATCATGTGTCTTTTGTCACATTTTGCAGCATACTATTTGAACCCCAAGTACCAATATTCGCATGTACTTGGGTTGAAATCTAACCTTATCAATGCTGTAAAAAATGTTGTGGCAAAGTTCCAATGAAGTTCGACATTACAATAACTTGCGAACTTGGAGTTGAGTTGTACTTGTATGTTTAATTATTGGAAATTAGGAAAGTTCATAGATTCTAATGGCTAATTTTTATAAGTATCCAAATGGGTGTAGATTAAAACATTTAGAGATGGCCTTGGGAGTTTTGGAAGTCCCGTTGCAGTGACTGTCTGAGAAACTACTAATCCTGGTATGAGTTATGTAATTAAAATCTAATTTTATATGTATAGTATATTAATATATTAGAATTTAGAGGTAAATGAGATATGTAATTAAAATTTGCTATTCTTCTTATGCAGTTGAATGGTGGTGTTGTATGGCGGAAATGCATTTGAGTCGAGAAAAATAGCAATTAAAGTACTATCTCAGATATGTTTCGCATTTGGCTGTGAGTGAAACTTGAGTACTTTTTGCCTCATCCATTTCAAGAGGCGGAATAAATTGGGCTCTGAACGGTTGAATGACTTGGTGTATGTGCATTACAACATGAGGCTAAGGATGCAGTCCATACGCAAGTCACAACAAATTGATAATACCCTGATCGAGCTCGTTGACATCTTCCAAATAGAGTCAGATGAAGAGGATCCCTTAGTGGAGTGGGTGCAAGACAGAGGGATACTAGTGTTGGATGAGGCAAAGGGGAGGCCCGACCCCAGTTTGGCTACTCAGGTTGGTGCTGATGTCGCCTAGTTTCTGTTCTCAGATGAGGGTTGCGTACACACTCAGTAGCCTCGATTGTTTAACCCCCCCGCTGGCAGTGGCACTGGCGGTGATGATGAGCATGATTGGTCTGCTACTAGTACCGGTAGTGATCATGAGGAGGATGGTCATGGTGGTGGTGCTGGTGGATCCACATATGAGTAGCATGATTTGCTTAACGAACGACAATCGGAGCTGAGGTCGCTGGTACCGATTGTTAGATACACTGGGGAGACCCAGTATACTCACGCCACACAAGATACAGACCAGTGGACGTCGATTGTCATTACGGGTTGGGTATACGTGGGTGCCTAGTCGCCGTTTTCAACCTTCAGAGGAAGATGATATATTGACTTTGTGCCTGAGGTTGATAGCCTGTCTTCTAGCATTGGAGGAATGGCTATTGAGGGTACCAGTGGACATGGGCAGTGGAGTGCCCCATCTTTTCCCGCTTTCGAATATGGGGCATATGGCACCAGTACTAAGTTGGAGTAGAGTTCATATGGTAGTGGTGGTTACCGCATCGTTCCCAGTTCATATGGTTCTTCCATGGATACTCATTCACAAATTGGATTCAAATTTGTGGACAACCTCTTCTCTTTCCTGACTGGCCAGACATTACGACGTAGCTACTGTGGCCAGAGACACCATTTAGTCATATGAGATCAGTGTTTGGATCTTCACGCTATGGTTATAGTTGAGGATATAGTTTACAGTTTGGTGAAATGTACCGAGGATAGGTGTTCTTGCAGACATTGAAGATTTCATATTTAGGAGACATGTAGAAGACTACGAGCACTTCTTCTGCTCCAGGATGTCGTGGCGTGACTTTGTTGCACAGACGGAGGCCATTTTTAATTTTTTTATTTTTTTTGGTAAAAGATAATTATATTCATTAGAGGAATCAGCCAAGGAATCATTGTTACATAAATCAACGATCCAAGGAACGGACTTGGGCCAAAGAACCTTCCCCTTACAGTTTAAGGCCCTCCTGGCTAGGGAATGGGCTACCCCATTGACTTCCCTAGAAACAAACTGGAGTGTACCAGATCCCAAAAGCCAACCATTACCTTATATCTTCAACAACCGACTTTACAAAAACATCAACAGAAGAAGATTTGTCCTTGACAAGAGTAATCAGGCTCTTACAATCAGTCTCCAGAATCAGATTACAAAAACGAGCTTCCAACGCTTCATGAAGTCCAGCCTAAAGCGCCAAAGCCTCTCCCAACAAAGCATTTTCAAAGGAGAGTTGCCAAGAGATTGTCAAAATGGGTGCTCCCTGATAATTGCGACAAACAAATCCAATGCCACTTGTCGAACCATCTTCTGCCATGGTTGCATCCACATTTACCTTCACAGTTCCCACATGTGGTGAATTCCATCTACTTGTACTTAAATCATTAGAAGAAGAACCAGATTTAGTTGATGCGCCCTGTTCTCCACCTGGCTTAGCTCTCTGAAATTCTAAAAAATACTTGTCGGCTTTCAAAAAAATACAATCCGGCTGTGATGCAACCTTATTGAATAGAAGGTCATTGCTGGTAGTCCACAAATTCCAGCAGAAAAAAGCCACTTGAGCAAATAAAGCTCTCTTTTCCTGCTTATTTAAAGATTTGACAGAGATCAGATGAAACAACCATTGAGAAAAATCAAGATCGTCACCTTTTGGTATGCGCAAAGAAAGGGTAGAACCCCACCATACGGCTTTTGCAAAAGGACATGTCAACAGAACATGGGGGATGGTCTCAGCCTGCTTTCCACATCGTTGGCAGACCACATCCACTTTAATAGTATGACGTTGAAGACCAACAGATGTTGGCACACCATCTACACAACAACACCATAAAAATTCCTTCATTTTTGGTGGTGTGTTACAATTCCAAATCATTTTCCAAAGAGACCGTGGGATCTGTTGCCATCTTCTTTCCTTTGAAGTTGAGGGAAGACTCCACCTCTCCTTGGCCGTTATATTTGAGAGTAAGTGATAAGCTGATTTAACAGTGAACTTACCATGTCTAGATCTAGTCCAAATGAGTTGGTCCTCCTCATGGAAATGCCGCAATGGTATTTGGCGAATGGCTTTAATCTCCTCCCATTGGAAAAATTCTTGCAGTAGGTCTTCTTTCCACAAATGCAATCTATGATCAATCAGATCAGAAACCAAAGAGTAAGGACAATTAAGAGGCCGGGAACTAGAAACCGTGTTATTTCCATAGTGTGGAATCCACTTATACCCCCAAATATGAATCTAGTTTCCCGACCCAACTTTCCACATCAAGCCATTCATCATTAAATCTCTACCCATAATAATGGTTCTCCAAATCCATGAGGGATTATTCCAAGCTTAGCATGTAAAAAATCTGTTGTTGGATAGTAAACAACTTTAAGCAGCTTCACCCATGGAGCCGATGGGTTTTTCTAGACCCTTCAAGCAAGCTTGATAAGTAAAGCTTTATTTTGTAAGGAAGGATCCCTTAATCCCAATCCCCCCCTCCTTAGAAAGGCAAAGCCTGTCCCAAGAAATCCAATGAATACTATTGGTCTTCTTATCATCATTCCAGTAGAAGTCCCCTGCTGCCTTCTTAATAGCATTAGTCCGAGGCAAATTGGCATCGTCAAATTTATGAGTTAGATCCTCCACGACACTCTTCGTGGAATTAGAAATTGATATGGAGTGATGGGGAGATGGGACTAGAGAGTTGGGGCTGAAGGGCATCATTGTATTTGACTGTTTGACTATTTGAGACTTTGAGTATTTGATTATTTGAGTATTTGTATGGAATTATGAATTTTTTTTCTCTTTTTTTTTTTTTTTTTTTTTTTTTTTTTTTTTTTTTTTTTTTTTTTTTTTTTTTTTTTTTTTTTTTTTTTTTTTTTTTTTTTTTTTTTTTTTTTTTTTTTTTTTTATTTTTTTTTTTTTTATTTTTTTTTTTTTTTTTTAAAAATATCCCCTTTCTTCTTTTTTTTTTTTTTTTTTTTTTTTTTTTTTTTTTTCAATTTTTTTTTTTTTTTATTTTCTCTATTATTCTTATTTTTTTTTTTTTTTTATCTATTTTTTTTTATCCTTTTTTTTTTTTTTTTTTTTTTTTTTTTTATCCCCCACCTTCCCCCCCCCCTTTTTTTCCCATTAAAATTGTATAACAAAAAATAAAAACCCTTTCCCCCCTTTTTTTTCCCTTTTCCTTCGGGGTGCGAGATCCGCGAGATCCGCTTTGCTATCCCCGCGAGATCTCGGCGAGATCTCGCAGATTTGCTTTTTGCTTTTTTTTTTTTTAAACGGACGGAGGGTGCGTTCTCGGTCGAGAACTCGACCGAGAACGGTCCCTCCGATATTTTCTTCATTTCTTCATTTCTCCCCTTTTTTTTTTTTGGACTTCTAAATTGCTACGAGTGGTGCTTGACTGCGGGATTCTTTGTAAGAGCTTCATATCAACCGTCAAGGTAAGTTTCTTGCCGAAAAATGAAATTTTTACATGAGACTACAAAAGGGAGAAATTTTTTTTTCTGAATGTGATGAAATTTTTATATGTTAGTTACGTGAGCCCGATCTACAAGCTCACGGTTTCGCGATTTTGATTGTTGTAGGTATTTTTTTCAATTATTTGCATTTAAAATGAATTTTCAGCAATTAAAATTTAAAATATTAATTATTATTACTCATTTGATGATGATGACCTATTTATATGTTAATCACCGTTGGCGATTCTCGTCCTACGATTTCAGATTTCGATTTCGGTTGTTGTATGTTTTTTTTTTTGAATTATTTATATTAAAAATAATTTTCAGCAATTAAAAATTAATTTAAAATTGATTAAAAATGCTATAAAATCGGGAAAATAAGGAAAATGTTCGATCGCATTTAAAATATGAGAAAAATTTTGAAATGTAATTTCTACTGTGTTGTTTGTAAGGTTATCGAAGTTTGTGTTTTTATGAAACAGCTTGAAATTATGTCGGACCAAGTTCAGGGCGGGCGATGGGGCGACGGTACCGGTTTCGAACCGACCCGCATGGCGGTATGCGACCGCCCTTGCGGTGATAGGAAAGACCTAGTGTAATTTTTGTGGGAAGAAGCTTCGGTCCGCGGCATCACAAGGCCAAGCAACACTGATGGATTGGGCAAGATGTTTCCAAATGCCCGCAGTGTCCCCGGAGATATCCGGGGCCATAGGTGAACAGCTGAGGGGAGGGGCAGAGGGGGCAGCAATGGAAAGAAAAACAACAATTTGAAGAGGGCTCGAGGCACCGTACTGAATCCAGTGAGGAACATGAGGTTGAGGATGGGATGTAGAAGATATGACAGAGGCGAGAGGCAAGGCGGATCGTCGTGCGGCAATGGCTAGTAGAGAAACCCTTAGATCGGATGCGAGAGAGGGACGGACAGGGGCGGTACATCCGGAGCGGGTGGCGTGGTAGTGGATTTGTTGAGCCCGAGCCACGAGAGGCGAGCAAAGGGATTGGTTCCTGTTTTCTAGATCACGAAGTAGAAGGGAAGAACCTTGTGCCACTGGGGCGGATGATTATGTTCAAGTTCTAGAGCAAGATCCCGCAGTCTTTACTGGCAAGGTAGTAAGCAAAAAAATAAGGCAATGTTTGGGGGAAAGAATAGGAGTCAGGGTTTTTCTTACCTAAGTGGTCGTTTTATCATGGCATCCCAAGAACCCACCACGGGCCCTTTCTTTTTGAGCATGCTTGGTTGCGTCTTGGGGGCGAATGCGGGGGTTGAGGGCCAAATCAATTGAGTTAATGACTCATTATTTGCCTCAACATAGAAGGAATTACAAGACGGATTCTGCCGAAGGGCATTGGGAAGATGACCCCATCGGCCCCGTCCGCTCCAAAGTCCATCATCACCTCTTGGTTACGGTTTTCTGCATGCCGCGGAAAGAGCTTGGATCCGAGGTTGGTTTTCGTGGAGACAATCGTTGGGGGGGGCCCCCCCGCCGGGGCCAATTTTGGCAAAATGTGAAGGTGGTAGTAAGGGGTGTTGCATCCTCGTAGTACGTGTGTTGAGATTGGTAGATACCCGGCGAAAAACCAACCATGCCACTTCTTTATCTTGCTTTGTGGACGCATTGAAAGTACGCGTTAAAGCTTTGATACCACGCGGCTATAAGAATTTAAAAAAAAAACTCCAATTACCGAAAAAAAACCCCCCAATCCCCCCTTCCTTTGATTTTAGGAAAAAAATTTTTTTTTTTTTTTTTTTTTTTTTTCTTTTAATCCAATTATTTTTTTAATTGTTTTAACCATGTGTCCACCGCCAAATATTTCAACATACTATTTGAACCCCAAGTACCGGTATACGCATGTACTTGGGACCAAACGCGAACTCATTGAGGCGGTGAAGCTAGTGGTTGCAAAGTTGGAGCCGGATCCCCGCCACGGGCATTGGCAAACCTAGAGGTGAGTTGTGTGTTTCATCCTCGAAATTGTGCTTCAACCATATATTGTAATTGCAAATATTTATAAGTTTTTCATCGTGTGTATAAACCTAAACTGCTGGGTTGGCCCGGGGGGGCAAAGTTTTCCTTTTTTTTTTTTTTGTTTTTTTATTTAAAATTTTTTTTTTTTTTTTTTTTTTTATTTAAAAAAAAAAAAAATTTTTTTTTTTTTTGTGTGTTGTTTTTTTCCCCCTCCCCAAAAAAAAAAAAAAAGAGTTTCCCCACCCCCCCCCCCCCCTTTTACCCCCTTTCCCCCCCCCCCCCCTCCAGGGGGAGACCCCCCCCCCCCCCCCCAAGCTTTCTTTTCATTACAACATGAGGGGTGCAAAACATGTTCTTTGATAAGGAGGATGATACCCCGGCTCGCCACTGGGGGAAGAGGAAAAGGAAGAGGGGGGGGGGGGGGAAGACGAGAACAATTGCCCGCCCCGCCCAAGCACCCCCCCCCCCCCCCACCCCCCCCATCTTTTTTCACCCCAAAAAACACCCCCAACCCCAAAAACCCCCCCCCCCCCCCCCCCCCCACCCCCCCCCCCCCCCCCCCCCAAAAAACCCCATGGGGGGGGGGGGGGGTGGAACGTCCGATCATGGGGGGGGTCGAGCCACTTTGTCGATATTGGGGCTGATCCAGCCCACGGGCATCACCCGTTAGATACACCGGGGAGAGCCGGGACACTCATACAACACGGGATGATGACCATGGTGCACGTCGCCATCCTCATCACGTGAGACCAACCGTAGTTCGCAGGCCCCGACATCATTCCCATTCCCAACATGATGAAGATGCCGTGCCCCCCCCCGGGGCCCCGGGGGGGGGGGGGGGGGAAAAACAAAAACCCACCCAGCAAACAAACAATGGCTCCCCCCCCCCCCCCCCCCAGTGAGGCCCCCCCCCCCCCCCCCCCCCCCCATTGGTTCTTCTTCGCGAGACTTCGAGGCCACGATTTGAGTATTTGAGTTTTTCCATTCTGCCCAAAGTATCTTGTATCCTTCGGACTGTTATATTTTTTTAAGCTGTTTCGGACAAAATGCATAGTCTCGGCGAGATCTCGGCGAGATCTCGCCGAGATCTCGGTTTCGGAGGAGGCCGAGACTCCTCCGAAACTCGAGATTTTAAACCTTGCTCTTTAGCTATTAGCAAATTGAGCCCAAATCTCTAATTAAGGTGAGGGTTTTCATATTGCCACCATTTTATATTGATATATGCTGATCACGCATTTATTTTTGCGAAAAGGAAACAACTAGTTGCCAAAAAGTTTTAGGCATATACAAACACACATATTTGTATAGGTAAACAGCGAATGATAAGCTTCCAGTTCTACATTTCTACTACTATTGTTCTTTCATTGCCTTCAAAATTCCTTTAACACCAACCATCGATCCTTTAACAAATAAATCATATCAGTATACATTCTTTGCGGCGGCTAGAGGGATCTTCAAGAATCTGTTTCTTTCTTTCTTTCATAATCTCCGACGTACCACATAAGGAGGTTCTATTTCCTTCTTAACAAAAATGACCTGGCTGCCAATGAGAAGAGGAGGTCCTCCAAGATGTTGGGGGTGACCCATGGATGACTAAAAAGTATAAGGGAAAAATCCTAATTAATTCTTGTTACTTCGCATTCCAAGAATAAAGGCTGATTTGTTTCTACCTCCTCAAGGGTAATGACAATATGACATTGATTACGAAGCTTTATTCATCTGCTTTGCAGATTGGTAGTCTAGTACGTCACTGAGAGGGGGTTGAATCGGTGACCCTTAAAAACTCGTTGATGACAATCACAAATACAACTGAACGCAACACCTTACCTCGCAACGACGTGCAATTAAAACATGTAGCAAGGTTTGCCCGGTGTGCACACCCATCTTGCATCAAATATACTTTAAATATCCAACAAACCATACAAACCACAAGATGAGGGTTTACGTGTTTCAGAGCAGCAACAACTGCCTACCTCCATGGAGTAATGCCCTAAAAGGGCTTCATATATGCCCGTTACGTTTCCGGTATTTAGATTGCTACAACGATCAAGGAGCTTCAACCCCCGATACAAAGTTCTTGCAACCACAAGAGGCAAAAGGGCTACAACCCTAAAAAATGAGCACCCACTTGAAAGGTGCTTACAAATATAATCAATGGAAGACGCAAACCCCAACCCTTATTACATCTATTGAATTAGGAACATCAATTCAACAAGCCTAAAACAAAATAAATGGGTTTGCTAGTGAAAGTTACTTCCTACGAAGAAACCCTACCATGAAGAACTTGCAACTATTGTTCCTCTCTGATTCACCTCCTTGCAGCACTGGATGGTGAATCCTCACTCTTCCCAATCTTCTCTAAGAGATATCGACTCCAATCTGCTCTGGAAGCATAGGCGATCCCTCTCTCTTCTCTTCCCTCTGGGGTTTCTCAATTTCGCTCAATAGGAAGTACCAAAAATGTGTAAACACCTTATTTTTATAACCTCATAAAAAAACCCATCAAAGCCCTTCACAAAATTCCAATACAACGGCTGTTATTAGAACATGCTTTCCGCTATTGGTTGACCGAAAAATATCTCACATTGACCGTTCTCCAAGCTGCTTTCGGGAAGTACTTGGGTCATCCGAACACATTGACCGAACTCATAATGCCTTCTTGGGAAAAAATGACCGATCCACTTTGGTCAACCAAAGTCACTCATTCTCAGATGACCTCTTGGGAAACATCGACCGTTTTCAATCGATCAAATCCATTGACCATTCTGGTTGGTTGACTGACACATCGACCGATGCATTGTCAGAATGTGCTGCTGAGGCCAAATCAAGTCTGCTTTTGGCTCTGTTTTCTTCCAGACTTCTTCCACACTTCTATGCCATCTTCCATACTTCTATGCCATCTGAATTCCTGTGCCATCTGAATTCTTAAGTCACCTCATCACCTGTCCATCACATCAAACATGCTCTATCACGTCAAATACCATGCCCACACAGAGGTGAGTAGATGTAGCCAACAATGACCACACTCGTGAATCATACTGCTCTAACAGGCTGTTGCTGCTATCCTGCCTTGTGCCATGCCATATGCCTAATTCAGATTGTAAGGATCTGACATGCAAATTTGTTCTACATTAAACTACACCAAGGAGGGATGTGTTAACATGAGAGAGGGGATGTATAGTCAGTTCACATGTTGTATGGTTTCTCCAATTGGCTGGCTCAATTTTTTCTCTTCGAAATATGCTAAAATTCTCAGTAGAAACCTTTCTTACTTCCATTCCTGGGGTGTCATTATTATTACTCCCTTTAATTTTTTATTTTTTCTGCTTGATGTTTTGCTGCAATATATATGCTAAATCATCATCAATTAATTAGAATAATTCATACTGGTTGCACTCATTAAAGTTTATTTTGTACTTCACTTTCTGGGGACACATACTAAGGATGGTGGGAATGCTACCATAAATACCAATTGGAGAAATCCCCAAATCAAGAACTTTAGTAGAAGTCATGACTCTGGGAAGAGAGAAAGATTCAATTCAAGGTTTGCTTCCTGTCTCTCTCTCTCTCCCCCCCCCCCTCTTTTGGTATGAGCATTTGACATGCTTCCGAACTGAAATTTGTGCAGGTTCCAAAAATCTCAGTTTCATCCAGTGGTGAATGCGAAGGGGAACTTTAAGTCATCCAAGTGGAAGGAAAGAAAAGGTTTTGATATTAAGTCTTCTTTTAAAGTTTTTCCTTGTAACTACCTATACAACTTGTTGAAACTGTTTATGTTAAAAGGTCGAACTTGTACGTAAGGACCTAAAGAATGTATATACTCAATACTTCCCTGCACAAAGGACCTTGCACGTGACAGAGACCGCCCCTGCTTTGACACCATGTAAATAAACAATAAAAAAAAGGAAGAAGTAGTAGAGAAGAGGAAGGAGGAAGAGGAAGAGAGGCTGCTATAACTTTGGGAGTCACAACATTGTGTTGAGTTTCCCCATTCTATTCCAACATATTAACTTCAGTAAGGGTAAAAAGGGAAAAGACCAAAAAATTGGGGAAGGGAAAACATGGGTGTCATGATTAACAGAGTGTCTTAGTGCATGAGGCTCTCGCTATTGCAGAGTTTGGGGAGGGGCAGAATGTACGCAGTCTTACCCTCGGAACACGGAGAGGTTGTTTCCGTGTTTCGAACCCATGACCACCAAGTTGCAATATGACAACTTGAAGCATAGATATCAATCATGCTCAACTTGTTACAAATATAAGCAATCATCCCACTCCCTACAAACTTAGTAAACAGATCGCAAGGTTCAAAATCTCGAGTCTCGAGGGTGTCTCAATCCTCTGAGAAACCAAGATTTTCGAGATCTTGACGAGACACTGTAAAAAAGCCGCGAAAGCTTAAAAAGTGTTTCGGGGCTCAAATGGTCATGTTAAGTCCTGATACTCTAGGGAATCATTCTTTTAGCATACATAATCACATTTAAACAATAAAATTGAAAAAAAATACACATGATAATTGTTTGGGTTTACACCCATGTATGGCAATGTCGGTCTGAAGTTCAGATGTAAACCTAGGGTAATATTGGCTATTCTACAAAATATTACACTAATATAAGATCAAAGTAGGCCAAATGAACTAGTAAAATTATATTTTAGGAGAAGAATAAAGATAATAGCACTTAATTAGTTAATTGTCATAGTTAAAAGACCCAAAGTAGTCAAGTAGACCTGGTTGAGAACTGGTCGAAAATGTCGAGAACTATCGAAAATGTTGAGACTGGTTGAGAACTGGTTAAGACTAGGTCTCGTATGAAATCTTGTCTCAACCTATTCGAGAACTTCAAGATCTTGGCGAGATCTCGCCGAGATTTTGAACCATGACACATTGGCAAATTGTTCTGTACAAACATAGCCCATAGAAAAAAATTCCTTGCTGTAGTTTTTTTGCATACAAAATGACCATTTACCTCAATGTGTTTCATTCTTTCATGAAACATAGGATTTCAAGCACTGTGAATGTCAGCTTGGTTATCATACCACAACTGATGGAGACAAATCTGGAAATCCAAGCTTAATTAACAGTTGCTTGACCCACACTAACTCACATGTGACTTGCGCCATAGCACGATATTCGGACTCTGCACTGAATCGAGCAACAATAGTCTATTTTCTGCTCTTCCAGGATACAAGATTTTTGCCAACAAAAGTACAATAACTAGTAGTGGACTGCTTGTTAAAAGGGGAACCAGCTCAATCGGTTTCTGAAAATCTCTCAATACGTCCATGTCCATGGTCAGAGTACAATAGACCATGGTGGAACCTTCTTGAGATACTGATACGAATAACATCATCCCAATGAGATGCTTGAGGAGAGTACAAAAATTGATTCACAACGCTGACATGAAAAGCCACATTGGGTTGAGTCACAGTTTGGTAATTTAACTTTTCAACCAGCCTTCGATACTTCTGATTTAACTTTTCAACCAGCCTTCGATACTTTGAGGGTCACTTAAAACATCACCATGAGCTGTAAGCTTTATGTTGGGGTCCATAGGAGTATCAACTATCAACAGAATTGGACCTTAACATCCCTGTCTCTGTAAGTAGATCCAGAATGTATTTTTGTTGTGAAAAGGGAAAAACCTTTCCTTGATTGAGCCACCTCAACACCCAAAAATATTTTAACCAGGCCAGATCCTTGGTGTGAATTTTTTGCTGTAAATGAATCTTCAAACCCTTGATTTCTTCATTTTCATCTTTTGTAATACAATATCGTCAACATATACAATAAGAAATATTCTCCTTACACTGGACTGACGATAAAACACTGAGTGATTACTATCACATTGTGACAAGCCAAAATCTAGAACATCTTCACTGAATCGACCAAACCATGATAATCTTGAGTTTACACACAATACCAGACTCCCCTTGAGCAACAAAACCAGGTAGTTGCTCCATATAGACCTTTTCATGGAGATTACTGTGAAGGAAGCATTCTTCACATCAAGTTGGTGTAGAAACCAATGATGGGAAGTAACAAGAGAGATCAAAATGCAAACAAAAGCAAGCTTGGTGATAGGGGAAAAGGTGTTGAGATAATTAACACCATAGACATGAGCATAACCTTTGGCGATTAGGCACCTTCAAATAACCAGAGAACCATCGGGGTTGACCTTAACAACATATACCCATCGACAGCCAATAGCTAACTTGCCTACAGGTAAGGGCACAAGATCCCAAGTGTGATTTTCCTCTAAGGCCAATAGTTTTTCCTCCACTGCTGTCCTCCAACTAGGACTAGTTAATGCCTCTACAACAGACTTAGGAAGAGGGTGACAAGTAATAATGGATAAACAAGAATGAAGCAAGAAGAGTAGCTAGAATAAGACACAAAATTCAAAAGGGGGTGTTGCTACAACTCTACCTGAGGATGACGAGTATAAACATGCTGGATGGTTGGTGGTGAAGGCGCGGCAGTGACCAGTGGAACCTATGAAACAAAATGTTGTACAATATACGTATGAAGATCATCATCCAACTCAGCCAACAAATGACTCATCCGGATAAGGTGTCGACTCAAAGAAGGAAACATCGGCGGTACAAAGTATTTGTGTAATGCTAGTGACTAATAACGATAATCTTTTTGAGTATTGGAATAACCAAGAAAAAGACACCTAAAATCCTTGGGATCCAACATGGAGAGACCAGGATGATGATCACGAATAAAGCAAACACTCCCAAAGACGTGGGGAGGGAGCACATAAAGGAGCGGAAGAAAACAACAAATGAACGAGGAATTCCACTACTTAAGGCAGAAGAAGGCATGCGATTAATAAGGTAGCATGCAATTAAAACAGCATTAGCCCAAAAAGATTTGGCCACCTTCATTTCAAAGAGAAGGGACCGAGTAACCTTTATCAAATATTCAAATGACGATTCTTCCATTCGGCAACACTGTTCTTTTGATGGGTGTTGGAACAAGAAGATTGGTAAACCATACCTCGTTCAACTATAAACTGAGAAAACGGGCCCGAAAATATTTCTTGGCATTATCATTGTGGAAAATACGAATAAACACTTAGAACTGAGCCTGAATTTCAGTAACCAAGGCACAAAAGATCGAAAATAACTTAAAACGACTTTTCATCCAATAAATCCAAGTAACTCTGGAATAGTAATCCATAAAAGTAATAAATATTTGAGGAAAAGGGTGCCCAGTTATTGATTCTAGGATAATAACTTACACAATGTAGCTTCCTAAACTTGCACGACTCACATTCTAAACTAGAAAGAGAACTAAAACGAGAATCAAGTTTCTTTAAACTATGTAAAGATAGATGACCCACACAACAGTGAACTTGATGATGGGACAAAACACTCGAACATGCAATTGATGGAGAATCTTTAAATAGATACAGCTCCCCTTTTCCGTGGCCCCAACCAATCGTCTTCTTCGTCGTAAGATCCTAAAAAACACATGAATCAGGATGAATCAGGATAAAAAGTTATTGAGCAAATGGAAACAGTGGTAAGCTTGCTGATAGATTAAAGGTTAAAAGGAAAATTTGGTAAATGAAGAACGGAAGAAATTAACAAAGATGGAGTGAGATGAACAGTCCAGTGTCATTGACCTTTGCCAAAGAACCACTAGCCAAAGTGACAACAGAAGAGGAGTCCCGAAAAGAGGAAAAGATACCTGAAACCCCGGGCATGTGATCGGATGCACTTGAATCAATGATCCGGGGATGAGAGAATAGTGATACATGCAATGTCATCACCTGTCTGTACAAAAGTAGCAGTGGAGGGCTGAGAAGGCTGTGAAATCTGACTGGCCATGCCGTGCATACTCATCATCATTCATCATAACCATCTTACCTTAGAGGGTTCCGGTTGGGTAACAGACTCAATGCTAGCGGCTGAATCAACAAACTACTACTGAGGTTGTTTGCCATGAAATTTCCAACAAAAACGTTTAATATGCTCGCACTTCCCACAATGATGGCACTGTGCTTGAACCATCTGGCATCTTCCAGTGCCATCGCCAACACCACGATAATGGGTACCACCACAACCACCACGAGCACCGCCTCGATTAGTCTAGTGAGACACAAGAGCTGAAATATCCATAGGTGTAGTGTCACGAGAACCTTCGTGAGACACCCGTAACACGCAAGAATTGGTATCAGCAAGAGAAGCCACCTTGTCATTACCAATAATCTGAGAACGAACAGAGTTATTTTCTGTTCTAGGTCCACCCAAAAAACCCATAACTGCTAGTTGTTCTCTCTGGACATGCATCTTCTGCACATCAGCATTGGTAGGAAGTAAATAATTTAGCTCTTCATACATCCGTTTAAAATCAGCAAAATATTGAGTCGGAGGGCGACCCTTTCAATCCACCTGTAAAACTCCTATTACAATTCATAAACACGGGGCAGGTTATTTTGGCCAAAATATAAAATATTCAAGTACTCACACAACTCCTTCATAGTATCGATGTAGGTAACTATCAACAATATGATTTTCCATACATTTCAGTAGCTGTCCCAAAATCCATGCATCAACAGTATCCCATGTGGCATCTCCGGCAAGCTTGGTCTGTGTTAGGTGACATTGGTTGTCTATACCAGTCAAAGCCAATTGAACAATCTTCTGCCATTGCTGGAATTAGTAACCCCTTCGTGTTTCTTCTCTGAAATCCGATTAGAGGAGGAAGCCACAACCTCAGTCACTAAGTCTTTGAATCAGCCATCAATCCAAATAAAATAAGAGACAACAAGAAAGTATCACGTACCACGAATACAGGAACAGCAAAGATCTACTCAAAGATTGACCCCAAAAAGTCGCTCTCAAAAAGCTAGATCCAACAAGAAACTGAGACAGCAACTCGATTCAGAAAAAAAAAAAAAAATCGATTCAAAACAGGAAATCGATCTAGCACCAGTTGATTTCTTCATACATCGATTCCCTCACGAATCGATTCTCTTCAGAATTTCAAATTAACCACTTGTAGACATTGGAATTTGCCACTATATTTCCTGGCGATGATGATTTCGGGTAGAGATACATTCAGACTCAATAATAGTATAAAGATCGACCATGCTTATTGTCAGAAACTCTAGCATTGAGTTGACTATCAAGTAAAAATAGGAAAAACCACTTGCTGCCTCAAACGCGGCTCTGTGATGTGAATTGTGGTCCCGTGTTGACCCTCGCAATACCGCATATTGGCTTTGCGGCGAATCAAAGTACCCCATGATGTTGCATATTGACCTTGGGGTGGATTAAACCTCAATCACGGTGCCGCATATGGTCCTAGCGGCGGATCACGGCTAAAGCACGGCTTTGCGATCCCAATCCTAGCTTTGTAAGGCTAATCACAGCACTGCGATTGCTTGTAATCATGACCATGATGTAAAAGTGATGACGTACTGATGCAATATTGACAGCCAAACAAGGCCTAAGCTAGCCACTAAGCCAACCGTGGCTTATGGCTGAGCCTTGGCCAGCCGTGACCAAGTCAAAGAGAGCTATACAGCTCGGTACAGCAGGCCACAGCTGGCCAGCACTAGCAATTGATTCTTCCCTTATTATTTCTTGCTTTGTTAATGCTTTCCTAATAATAAATTACCATGTAAGCATATTTAGAGACTTGCCTAAGTTAGGAGTTTTATTTTTGTAGAAACTTTCCGTCCTATGTTTAAAAAAGTTTTCTATTAGTTTTTCTTTTCAGTTTTAGAAAGTTTATAGCAAGGAAAGATTGGATTTTCCTTCTATGTTCCTAGCTAATAATGGAAGGATTGGACAGATCTCCCTTCCATAATTATGTAAGCACAATACTCTATATATATGGATGAATAAGATGAAAGAAGTTAGTCATGAAAATTCACAAACCCCTATTGCGTGGAGACTCAACCGACCCCCCTTATTCCCTTTTCCTCTCTTCTCTCAGTCTCTTCCTCTATCTCCCCTACTGTCCCTTATTGTTTGTGCAATTATCACCCTCCAAAGATCCATCGGTTGCTGATATCAAGGAGTTACTATTGTTGTCGTAAACCCAGACCCGTTTTCAGATGATAGCAATTTGAAGAAAATTCATAACTCTTCAGCCCTTGGTTGGATTGAGCTCAAATCCGGATGTGGTTGCAAGTATATCCTAAGCTACAGTCCCTCCAAGTTTTGTGACCAACCAACGGTTGAATTGCTCTCAAAGATAAGTTCTCTAATTCTTGTTTCCTGCTTTTGATTATATTTTTATTGGGACTGGTTGTAAAAGATCCTATAGCAAGGTTAAGGGTCTTAAGTTGATCATAACCCTAGCCTTTGCATCAATTGGTATCAGAGCATAGGCAATGGAGAGTTCTAACTCTCCTAATCAGGGTTCTAATTCTCCTAACCAGCCCCTTGACTCCATGTTTATGGTGCACCGTGCTCCAACAGTTGGCTATCTAACTAGGCACTAGCCTATTTATCATGGCCACTAGTGATCCCAAACGCTTTGAACTAGTGGCTAAGCTACTCAGGTTAACCTCAGAACTTGTTGCGACGTTGGGACGCATAGACAGTATATTGGATGTTTTTATTTAGGAAATAGGGGGCAAAATAGCAAACAATTTTCCCAAGAGGTTAGGGGAGCAACTTGATTTAATACAATTTCAAATCAGCTTTGCACTGTCTAAGTAAGATGCAACCCCCGCATGCAAATCTATTGTGGATCATAAATGTGGCGAGGAGACAAAGACGGTAGAAGAAATAACCAATTTCAAGGTGAAAGATGTTTCTTCTCTCGAACCTACAGTCGAAGACTAAATTGAAGACCAAATCAGTCACATGGTGGAAGACTATCATTTCAATCATCCATTAAAGAATGTGCTGAAGTGGTCAAGAACGAGATTGAGATCGTGGTTCAAGAAGACTTCAAAAGCATCCCTCGTGTAGCCGTAAATGTTACCAACAATGTTGGTGCTGTTGATTTCGAAGTTGAGCATATTGAATGTGTACTTCTATCTCACATTTTTGAAGTGAGAGGTCCTAAGATTGAAGATTTTCTTCCTAATTTTCAAGAGCAATTGGATTTCTGTTTTTAGAGGAAGTTGAATAGTTACCCTGATATGTTGATGCTCAACCGATTCAGAACTCGTGGTCGAGTTTTTTTTAGCAAGGGAGAGTTGATGCAGTATTAACAGCCAAACATGGCCTAAGCCAGCCACCAAACCAGCCAAGCCAGCCAAGCCGACATAGGGCAGCTTGCTAGTCAAATCAGCTATGGCGCTGAGCCTTGGCCAGCCGTGACCAAGTCATAGAGAGCTATATAGCTCGGTACAGCTTGCCACATTTGGCCAACACTAGCAATAGTTTCTTCCCTTATTATTTCTTGCTTTGTTAATGCTTTCTTAATTATAAATTACCATGTAAGCATGTCTCTAATACTAGTAATTATATTTAGAGACTTGCTTAAGTTATGAGTTTTATTTTTCTAGAAACTTTCTATCCCTTGTTTATGAAAGTTTCCTATTAGTTTTTCTTTTCAGTTTTAGAAAGTTTATAGCAAGGAAAGATTGGACTTTCTTTCCATGTTCCTAGTCAATAATGGAAGGATTGGACAGATCCATTATTATGTAAGCACAATACTATATATATATGGATGAATAAGATGAAAGAAGTTAGTCATGAAAATTCACAAACCCCTATTGCGTGGAGACTCAACCGACCCCCCTTATTCCCTTCTCCTCTTTTCTTTCAATCTCTTCCTCTATCTCCCTTACTGTCCCTTATTGCTTGCACAATTATCACCCTCCAAAGATCCATCGGTTGCTGATATCAAGGAGTTACGATTGCTGCTGTAAACCCAGACCCGTTTTCAGATGATAGCAGTTTGAAGAAAATTCATAACTCTTCAGCCTTTGGTTGAATCGATTTCAAATTTGGATATGGTTGCAAGTATATCCTATGCTACAATCCCTTCAAGTTTTGTGACTAACCAAGGGTTGGATTGCTCTCAAAGATAAGTTCTCTAATTCTGGTTTCTTGGTTTTGTTTATATTCTTATTAGGACTGGTTGTAAAAGATCCTATAGCAAGGCTAAGGGTCTAAAGTTGATCATGAACCCTAGCCTTTGCATCACGTACCTCTCGCGGGGTCATGTTTTCACGGATCATGTCAGCAACACGGGTCCGTGATACAAATTCACGGCCCTATAATGTATATCACGGAGCTGCAATTGATAAATGCGGGGCCGCAATGTTTTTCGCGCCCGCCGCGATTGAACCTTGAGTTTTTCCTATAAATAGGCCTTCGTTTCATTTGAAATAGTATCCAGAAAATCCTGATTAGAGAAATTTTGGAGATCTAAAGCCTTTTTAGCTTGGTTTTTCGGCCTCTACTCATTGATACCATTCCCGAGAATTTTCTTATGGCTAGTCTTCCCCTGCAAGAGTAAGAGTAGTTGCTTATCCTGAGCCGGTTGACCCAGTTTTCCAAATTCGTGGTTTGGAGCGGAAGAACCTCAAGTATTGTATTTTATCCTACTTCAGTATTTCCTTTGGTAGGTTTATTTCCATAAGTTCCTATTTTGACTTGCCCTTGGTATACATTTTGAGTAGGGGGGCTGTTTGCCCCCCTTGATCCCCACGCCTTGCTAATTGCCGTTTTTGGGATGGTAAACAATACCTGCCCTTTTCAATTACATAAAGAGCTCGGCCTTTACGTTCCTCTTTTCCGGGTTTCTCCAGGAATATGTTCATCTTATCCTCCTTGAACTTTGACTCCGGTTGAGGTGCTTTTGGTCTTTTTTTCTGTTGTGGTTTTTTTTATAGGGTTTTTGCCCTCGTTCTTGTAAGGAGCCTGGCTTTGTCTATTGAACACCCAGGTTTGTTTTTCCTCTCTCTGGGGTGTTGTTAATACATTTATTTATTGACCCCAAAAAAAGAAAAAGACCGATTTGCCATTACAGATCTTGTCCCCAAAAATGGTGTGAAAACGACTTGATTTGGCCATTACATTGTGAAATTATAGTTAATCGAGATCGAATTCGAACCAAAAGCTACAGATCCATACCTATTTGGCCAAGTCTCTGCCCAATTCTTATTGAAAAGTACATGTTGAGACCTTTGAAATGACATATCGCATGCTGAAATCCAATTGTCGGATCTCTTAATGTTGCAATCGGAAGGTGAGATTTTATTCCAGATGATGTCAGAGTGCCATATGGCACTCAGTATTCACCCTTTTAATCCCAAATCAGTTAGAGAAGCACCTCCCCCCCCTTCTTCTTGGTCCTTACACCAAAAAACCTTAAAAGGTTATATTTTTTGAAAGAAAAAAATTTCATCTACACCCAATCAAGGATCGCTAACATCATCTACACCCACAAGATTGCCAAAACATCACCTAGGTCCACTTAACTGACGGAAATCACTAAAATTGTTAATATACAGTTTTACCCTTCTTATTTTAAATTGAAATTTTTAAAAATTACTACTTTGACCTTTGTCGTCTCCACTGAAGTGGAATATGACAAACGGTGAGTTAGAGATGGGAGGCTTAGCTAGCTCATCTGTGGAAAGTCCAGTGCCAATGGAAACTTTGGAGAAGAAATCTCGTTTCCGGTGATTCAGGGGAGGATATGGGATCTACGGCGACCTCATCTCACGGTCATTGGTCGATCACCTCAAAAGAAAAAAAGAGAGGAAGAAATCCGAATCGTTCACATACCTCAACAATCTCGTCGCCGGCGAATTTAGAGGAGGATATGGGATCAGGTGACCTCGTATCACAGTCACTGGTCGATCTCTTCAAAAAAAAAAAAGATTCCATTCACTGATTCTCTTTGGTTTCATGTCTATGGTGTCTCCATGTATATTCAGATTCCACTCTGCTATGTCTATTACTGATCATGGTGAAATGTCTATTACCGATCATGGTGAAATTCTTCTCACTGCGACCATCGACTAAAACACCACCTAATAATAAAAACAAACAACCCTTGTAATCTGCCGGAAAACCAGCCAAGATACTACTTTCGAAGCCCCTATTCCCCAATGTGTCGAAGAAACGATCAAAGCTTGGGAAACAGCAGCAGCATCCGGTAATGGTTTTGCTGCAATTCCCGCCTCATGGAGATAGGCAAGCAACGGGAGTTGGAGTGATGTCAAGAAACCTTCAGGTTCCTTAATATCATCTCTTTTTTTCTTTACTTATTTCTCAAACATGATTATCGGTCCCTCTCTCTGTTCCATCGTACCCAATCCCTCCAGGATTGCAATTTAATAATTTGCCCGAGTAGTCAGTTCCCATTCTTGTAGTGGAAGACGCGAAATCTCGAATCCTCCACTGATGAAGAGTTTCGTGAACTTGATTTTAGGGATCTTGACAACACTTTCTGAGTTACCGTTGTTTTCTTAGTGTTACATTGACAGAGACGCAAACCAAGAATCTCGATCTCATCTCTCAATCTTTCGATGAGAAACTCATACATGGTCTGAAGACCCTAAATTCACCATCGGTTAATCTCTCGTGGCTCTCCCTGGCTATCGATTTCCTCTCTTCTATACACCCCAAAACAGCAAGGTTGGTCTCCGATCTGAAAGTATCGAGTTCTGAGATTTCTCTTGCTTCGTATTGGGATGATAGTATCAAGCTTTTGGATCTCTGTAACTTGATCGTTTTGGATATCAAACGTTTTCGACACGGTCGACTTCTGCTCGTATTAGGGATTCAATGGTTGCGATGAGGCCTGGATCTGGCATCAGAGGAGCTATACTGGGTGAGGGATTCGCTGTCCGATTGGGGGAATCGCTCGCAGGTTCTCAAGAATCGGATATTGCATAGTTGGAGCGGAACGGTGACCCTTCTCATTGGGGCAATCATGGTTGCGGTCTTGATCGAGTCGCCAGAGAAGACATTCAGAGGAGCTTACAGACTTTTTTCGATTTTTTTTCACGAAAGGAAAACCAGAATTGAGGTAGGATAAAAAATCAAATAAAGGGTATATTGGTCTTTTTAGCAGACCAAAAGGGTATTCTTGTCTGTCAAAAATTCCAATCCACCTGATGTCAGCATCTAACGGGAATCAACTGACGGAGTGGACTTCTTTGATTACCACAGCCAAAGCTTTGGGGTGTAGATGAAGTTTTTGCATTCTTGTGGGTGTAGATGATGTTAACAATCTTTGATGGGGTGTAGATGAAATTTTTTCTTTTTGAAAATAGGGAAGATCCTCAGAGGATCTTTGGGCAGGTCTTGGAAACGAAGTAGCCCTTCCCCTAAGACAAATTTTGAGTGTGGAAACCCTATCCGACTGAAGAGAGCCATTCAACATTCCGCTAATTGGTGCAGAAGCCATGCCTTAGTGAGATCTTCAAATCAAGTAAGTCAGTCGTTACTTTGCTTGTACATTTTATAATTAGTTTATTTCTTTATTTCAATTTGGTATATATAATTAGTTTATTTCTTTATTTCAATTTGCTATTGCTATTAGAGTATTTCTTTATTTTAAATTAGTATTTCCTTATAAATGCTCTCGTTTTAGTGTTCGTTTTCTGCCTAGCCCATTTGGGGCCCACCAAAAGGGCTGTTTTTGCCTTGGAGTCCGATTGACGCCTAGTCATCTCTTTGGACTCCTCTCAACGCATACATCGCAACCGTGATGTCGGTTTTTCCATTTGACGTCGTTATGTTGCCCGTTTTAAGCCCAGCCCATCTGAGGCCCACTAAAGGGTTGTTTTACCCAGAGTCCGATTGATGCCTAGTCAGTCTTTGCGGAATCATTTTCATAAGAATATTGCATCTAAATCACTTTCATGATCTCAATCCCTAAATTTTGTTGTTTTCTTACTGCTCGTGTCCAAAATGGATTTTCTGCTATATCTTCACTGTAAAAAAATCCGATTGATGCCAGATTAGTTGCGTTGGACTCCTAGTCAAGGTTCAAAATCTAGAGTCTCAAGGGTGTCTCAATCCTTGGGAAAATCAAGAATTCCGAGATCTCGTTCGAGATCTCAGAGAGACACTACAAAATAACCGCGAAGGCTAAAATGACCATTTTAAGACTTGATACTCCAAGGATACCATATTTTAGTATATATAAACACATTTAAATCATAAAATTGTAAAAATAACTATACATTGTGGCAATATCATAGATATATAATTCATAATCCCATTCAAATACTCAAATAATCAAATAGTCAAATAGTCAAATAGTCAAATACAATGATGCCTTGTGGGAGCCACCCTCAGGATCAGGTTTGGATTGGTGGTCGGGTATAAAACATTCCAACATGGTAATAGAAAACCTGTATACAAATACTCAAATAATCAAATAGTCAAATAGTCAAATAGTCAAATACAATGCCTTGTGGGAGCCACCCTCAGGATCGGGTTTGGATTGGTGGTCGGGTATAAAACATTCCAACATGGTAATAGAAAACCTGTATAAAATTTTTCTTTTCGAAAATCTGTCATTCATAACATGCCATTACATTCAATATTCAATGAACAGCGGAAGACCTATAACAAAATAAGATAAAAGTTTGGTGGCCGGGAGAGTTCTTTACAAAAGTAGAAGTTCGAAACTGTTCTTTACAAAAGTATGGGCATAACATTACAAAAACCTGCTGCCCACAAGAATTACACTACATCAAATATACCCAAAACCAAAATATAAACAAAATACATCAACTTTGCCAATGGGTATTATTCTCCCACTTGGACTTTCATTTTTAGTCTGCCTCATTTCTGCTCTCACTGTCATCATCTGTAAAACAATTGCAGCAACTATAATGAGCCAAAGCTCAATGAGTGTAAATCCACTTTGGCAAGAATACACTCAAGCATACATAATATATAAAACATTACTTAAGAAGCATAAACCTACAAACTTAACATTTCTTATCATAGTTAACTCATATTAGAAATATTCATTGAGTAACATAATGCTATTTCATCATTTATCTTCACTTAATCACCTCTTTCCTATTACTATTCATCTTTCCCTTCCCATACTTATTCTTGTGCCATTATCTTGTTTTTACTTACCGCTTTTCTGTTTCTTATCTATCATTTCTAGACTCAACGGATTTCTAGTTTCTTGCCCTTTGTTTCCAGACTCAACGGATTACCGTATCTTGTCTTTCATTTTTAGACTCAACGGATTGCTCGTATTTTATCTTTCATTTCTAGACTCAACGGATTTCCAGTTTCTCGCCCTTCGTTTCCAGATTCAACGGATTGCCGTATCTTATCTTTCATATATAGACTCAACGGATTGCCCATATCTTGTCTGTCATTCCCAGATTCAATGGATTTTCCGTTTCTTGCCTTTCATTTCCAGACTCAACGGATTGTCGTTTCTTGTCTTTCTTACTTGCTTATCTTTCATTTTGGGGTGGTACACCGACTCACCGGCTTGAGCCATGGATCTTGCCTAGGTGTACCCCTACTATTCTTTGCTTGATCTTGTCAGTGCATTTATGCTCTTACTTAGTTCTTATACTAAGTTCCTTTCATAATTTCATTGCTGTCCATATTCATACCTTGCTGTCCATATAAGTTTATGACAGTCCATCATGGGCATTAAATGACTCGATCTTGCATATTTGTCATAGTTCATAACTGTGTTCCCAAAACAGGGCCTAGACAATGATTTCCAGCATTTAACAATAAGCCATTATCTCTTAATTAGCTTAAAAACAAAGCAAATTTCATTCCGTAATAAAATACAGCAATTCCTTTCTCGTATCTTTGCACAAAAGTCCCATTTTAACACATAATAACAAACTTCATTACATACTTTTGAGAAACTTATCAAATTAGACATGTTAAGAGTATGTTCTAATAGACTTTATAACTTCTTGTACCTCATATGCATAATTTAACCATGCTTTCCAAACCACAATATATAGTCCCATTAGGCATAGCACCTCATAATACTAAAACTGAAAACATAACACATTTATTGTCAGTTAGCACCTTGACTAGTAGCATGAACAATACCTTTCATCAATCAACACTTTAGACAGTAACTATACGTGCATTTCCTGAATTTGGGGCGCCCCCCCCCCCCCTCCCCGCCGCCCATGCCGATGTTTGTTTTGGCCTTTTTTTTTTTTTTTTTTTTTTTTTTTTTTTTTTTTTTTTTTTTTTTTTTTTTTTTTTTTTTTAAAAAAAATTTTTTTTTAAATAATTTTTTTTTTTTTTTTTTTTTTTTTTTTTTTTTTTTTTTTTTTTTTTTTTTTTTTTTTTTTAAAAAATTTTTTAATATAAAAATATTTAATTAAATTTAAAATTAAAAAAAAAAAAAAAAAAAAAAAAAAAAAAAAAAAAAAAAAAAAATTTTTTATTTTTTAAAATTTTTAAAATTTTAAAAAAAAATTTTTTTATAAAAAAAAAAAAAAAAAATATTTTTAATATAAATAAAAAAAAAAAAAAAAAAAAAAAAAAAAAAAATAATTTAAATAAAAAAAAAAAAAATTTAAAAAATTTTTTTAATTATTTAAATTAATAAAAACCTTTCACTCAATTTTAAATAATTTTTTTTATACTTCTTTTTTTTTTTTTATAATTTAATTTTTTAATTTTTTTATTTTATTTTTATTTTTTTTTTTAATTTTTTTTTTTTTTTTTTTTAATTAAAAAAAAAAAAAAAAATATTTATAAAAAAATTAAATAAAATTTTTTTTTAATAAAAATATTTTTTTTTCCTTTTAAAATTTTTTTTTTTTTTTTTTTTTTTTTTTTTTTTTTTTTTTTTTTTTTTTTTTTTTTTTTTTTTTTTTTTTTTTTTTTTTTTTTTTTTTAAATATTTAATTAAAATTTTATTTTTAAAAAAAAAAAAAAAAAAAACAAACACCCCCCCCCCCCCCCCCCCCCCCCCCCCCCCCCGGGGATGCCTAAAAACCTTTTTACCCCTTTTTTTTTTTTAAAAAATATTTTACTAGCACATGCACTATACATTAATAGCCTGCTACAAGGAAGGATTCACTGACATTAGCTTATAAAAAATGAGTCCTCCAAAAGCACTTGACAATGTACTTGGACAAAAATCAGCGACACTGGAGTCTTATGCATATTTGGGAATAAGCTAGTTAACATTAAAATTTAACCCAGCACTGATCTTCAGATGGCATAGGGAATATCGAATTACAACTTATAATTGTTTACCTTTTTGCTGCCCCAAGGTGCCTATGAATAGCTTTTCTTTTGGAACACCAAATTTACAGCTTCACATGAACACCTAACATAAATATGATAGGAAGGGCCTTAGGTGGAGTTCCCTCCTGCAAAACCAAACCAGAAGTCTCCAATATCTTGTTAATTTGTCAACTAAGACTATTCTTATGAAGCTTACCTTGCTGTCCCATAATTTAGCTAATTCCTTTAGGAATCTACTGAGAAAAATCCAGCTCCTACACTTGCAATGTACAGCATAATGGGGAAAACTTTGGGTGAGGTTTTACTCACCAAAACCCAATCAAAAAGTCCCATTCATATATTTAAACTCATATATTATGCCATCCTTAACACTGATTACCTACGCTGCCCACACTAGGATGGTAGTCTCCCTTGAGCTCCTAAAATTTTTAGGTTTTGAAGTCACATACTCGTATCAATATAAGTTTGGGTGATATTGGGTAGCATTTAGGCATCTAAAACCATATAAAGTCCCCATTTAACATGGTAAAATCATTCCAACAAAATTCCCTTGGGCCTTGGGGAAGAAACCCCAACAAAAATTTCAGCAATTATCAAGATTTAATTTCTTCTTTACAAGCTGAAAAATTAAGCCCTACAACTGAGCTGAGACTGAGAGTGATTTAAAACTTTAACGAACAACATTAAAATTGCTCAAATATGATCTCAATGGCATTGACATCCCCATTACAGTCCACAAAATTGATTTTTATACCCAAGACCACAAAATTGAAATTTTTTTCTTGGTTCATAACACAGCTCAGCCATTAACGCCCAAACTCAAGGTTTAAATCTTCAAACTCTACTGCAAAATTTACATGAAATTTGATTATAAGAATGTCAGCATTTTACTAACCTCCAAAGAATCACAATTTCTCTCAAAGTTGCTCCTCAAAGCTGAACTTGATAGCTTTCGAAATCCAACTCTTGCTGAAATTTCCAGAAACTTGAAAAGCTCTCAAAAATCGATTGGATCTTCAGTTTGTAAGGTCTCTATGCTTGATCAAACCTTTTGGATTCCCTTTCCAAGAACTGATTTTCTTCCCAACCTTGAATCTTGCAACATGCAAATCCAACCTCTCCTACAATTTCACATTTTCAGGCCCTCTACAATAACAACAACAAAGCCTTATCCCAACTAAATGGGGTCGGCTACATAGATTCTTGTCTGCCAATCAGCTCTGTTCGATGTCATACCTGAAGCAAGGCTTAAGCTATACATGTCTTTCTTCACCACCTCCTACACTCTCACGTTTTCAAGCCCTCTCTACACTCAATCGTTTTCAGCCAAGAAGAAGAAAAGAAACCTAATTTTTTTGCTACTAATCTCTATTTTATAATTTTTTCATAGTTCCTTTATTTACCAAATAATCTCCATTTGTGAATTGGCCTAATTGCCCTGTATACTTAACCCATTGCATGGGTTTTATGCCCATACCTTTAGGGTAACTTCTAAATGTGATAAGCCAAGAATACCCTTCATAGATTCTCATTTAAGCATATGCATAACTCCACCTTTTTGGTAGACTTGGTACCCTTATAATTTAGGGACAAAGAATACCCATGGCTTAAACCCTTATTTACATTATGCCACTCTAATTTAAAATTGAACTTAAAGGAACAACAACTAATAGTGAACAACCACCTATTGTGGGTCCCACACCTACAAAACATATAAAAAAAATGGAAATCTACATCCTTATCTCCCTTGAGACTTGAACCCTAGACCTTTAGGTATCATTACACCATGGTTCTAAAAATAAACCACTAGTCTAGAGAATGACAATACATTAAGATTTAACAAGTAAAATACAAGTATACCGTAACCATCACAAGTCACTAACTTATAGTATAAACCAATTTTATAAATAAACCTCACACTTGTCTCATGATAATATAACCATCCATAGTATAATTCCCATATTTTATAATCATAAAATATTATTGACTACACAACATAGCAAATATTTACCTTTTGATGACATAGTGGAATTTACCAAAATGCCCTTATCCCAACTATAAGCTTCCTCCACCTATCAAAACAAGGTAAAAAGTAAGTCGTCTATCATCCTAGCTAACCTGGGGTGTTACATGCCCCAGCCCCAACTCCCAAGTCCCATCTCCCCATCACTCCATCCCAATTTCTAATTCGACAAAGAGTGTTGTGGAGGATCTAACTTGTAAATTTGACGATGCCAATTTGCCTCGGACTGAGCAACAAAGTCATGCCACAACATCCTAGAGTGGAAGAAGGGCTTGTAGTTTTCCATGTCTCATAAATATGGAATCTTTAATGTCTGCAAGGACACCTATCCTGGGGTACATTTTACCAAATTGTGAATTATACCCTGAACTATAACCATAGCGTGAAGATCCATACACCGATATCATATGACTAAATGGTGTCTCTGGCTGCAGCAGATGTGGCGTGAATGTTTGGCCAATGAGGAAAGAGAAGAGGTTGTTGTTGGAACCGGTCTGTGAATCTCGTGGAAAGATTTGTCAAAAACCCCAAGATAATGGAAGTTTTTAAGCTTAGATGCAAAAGAAGGTAAATAAATGAAATATGATAGTCTCGGTTGAAATTGCAACTGAGACTTCATATTTATAAGACAAGGACCAGTTCTGGTCAAGAGTCGAGACTAGTCGAAACCAGTCGAGACTAGGTCTACAACTGGTCGAGACCCAGTCTCGTGGTCTAACTCGTTTCGACCAGTTCGAGAACATCGAAAAAATCGAGATCTCGGCTAGATTTTAAACCATGCTCCTAGTAATGTGTACTATCCGTTTATGCCTTGCTGCCCGGACCATTTCGGGCACACCGAATGGTCATTTTCTCTCAGAGTCCAATCGACGCCCAGTTAGTGTCGTTAGACTCCTATCATTGCATCTTTGTTTCAGGAAACACTCGTTTGGCAATGTGAAGTGTTTTATCCACATATGGTCCCACGTACAACCTTATTTGAGGAAATACTGCACACACTCACACTCATCCTTGTTTGAGAAACCTTTCTGAACTATGTCTGTCCTTATTGTTTGGCAATGGTACGTTGGCAATCTGGCAAAATTATTGTCGGGTCCGGTCCTCCCGCGCCATCCATTTCATTTCATTCACCTGATTGTTTGGCAAGGGTATGTAGGCAACCCCAAGAAATTACTATCGGGTCCAGTTTGGACCTCCCACCCCATCCATTCCATTTCATTCCGTGTACGTACATCTTCTAATTTTTTTTTTTTTTTTGGGGTGATATAGATATTTTATCTGTTTACATTTCCATACATAATAATTGCATGTTTTACCTTTTAAATTCTTGTCGATGAGAGCATGGATCAAGGTACATGTTTCCCTTACCCTCCCATAGAATAAATTAGTACAAGGCTGTAAGCTGGACCATAGTTATGCATTCTATCTTCATCTCACCGGCATGGGGTAGAAATAAAATTAAGTTTATGTTATATATAAATGTGCATCAATGTAAATTAGCAATTGTAAATAATTGGTTAGCCTGGTAAGAAGGAAGGAATACTTTATCATCTATGTCCAGCAGAAAGACCGGCTTTGCTGGGTAGAGTGGGTGCCTAACACCTTCCCACCTCTATAACTTGTCCCCAATCCAAAGATTTGTTCAAAGACCAATGCCAATATCCATGGACTCATTTCCGCCGTTTTGCTGGTAAAGGGGGCACACTAAATCCTGAACCTATATCTTAGGTGCCGATTTGAATCTTCTGTTCTCTCCTCGAGAATTGAAAATAGATTAATCTGGTCCCCTCAAAAGGTCCCGACCACAAGGAACATGAGCCTAGTTCGTTGTGCGATGATCGAGCCTTTCTCCGAGAGAAACGGGTGCGGTCCCACGTAAGTGAAGGGCCGTGTGCCAAGCGCAAGCAACGTCTGCAGTACCCACACTACCAAAAACATATCGCCCCAAAGAAAAGCTCGGTTGATCATCGACCAGTTTTCATAAGGCTCTATATGGTAACAGGATGAACACACCCCCTTTGAAGGTAGGCACAACCTTTGGGTTGTGGCAACAACAATCAAACTCTGAGATGTATCCGAATGTAGTAGAACAGAACTTGATGAGTCATGTTGCAGTGTCTAAGGATCAAGCTCTGACACCATGTTGAAATTATTTATCTTAAAAGCTCAAAGTTGTAAGGACCTAAACAATGTATATACTCAATACAGCTCATTACTGGTAGTTGATGGTTGGGAAGAGTGCTATCATTTACTTATACAAACTATTGAGGGCACAGTACTAGCTAGTTATTTGAACACATTCTGCTGTTCTTGATAAACTGGGTGCATGCTATTAATGATAGGGAAAATAGTGCTTACATTAACAGATGAAAGTACCCTTATTGGGCTAGTGGACACATGCTGCTGTTCTTGATAAACTGGGCATATACCATTAATGATAGGGTAAATGGTGCCTTTATTGAAAGATAATGTACCCTTATTGGGTTATTTCTCCTTTCAATATGGTTGTGCTCACGTTACTATGCTTTCTTCCTCTACCATGGTTAGATATATTAGATGTTGGAGTTTATCTTATAATTTTCATCAGCAGAGAGTTCATACCATTTTTTTTTGTTTTGGGGGGGGGGGGGGGGGCTGTGGGGATTTAATGTTTTTAAGGGATTTTGCTATTAAATTATTGACGGAACTCTTCTAATTGATATTATCGCTTTCTCTAATTAATGGACTATACAATGCATCATTTATTTTTCTTCTAGAAACAGTCGAGAAGCTTCTGAGGTTGGCACAGAAAATCTGCTCCTTTAGGTTTCTGAATAGCTGATACAGTTTACTGGCGAAATATTCTTGTGTACCAAATTACAGCCACAACTAGAGAGAGCTATTGAAATATGGAGAAAGCCAGTTGCTCTCTTTCTTGTCCCCATTAGAGTATTTTTACATTCGCACACTCTTTCTACCAATTGTATAAATGTGCTTATGGCATCTAGCTTTCCCACATTTTGTGGTAAATTCAATGAATAGTTGTTTTGTATTTTCCCTGACTGTCATGTTTTGAAACCTTTTACTACTGGAACAGTGAACAACCACAAGGGAGGGAAAACAGCTTACACTGGTGATGCTACCAAACAAGAGAGAGTCGAGTGTAAAAGGTAATTCTGCTGGGTTGTGATCCATTTTATTTTTCTGAGTAATGGGGGAGCTCTTACAAAAACTAAACTGCTTGAAACCTGCACATTTTACCAGCTATGCAAATGTTACATCATCTAATTTAAGTCAATAGAGGTTTATAAAAAAATTAGTCAATAGAGGGGATCATAGTTGTATAAGAATGTTGGAGTGTCGATTTAAAAACACTCTGAAGGTTTGAAGCATCTCATTGGAGGCTGGGGAAAGGCACTCTTTCAGAACGCCCCACCTAAAACATATGATGACCCCCCAGTCCACTTCCCCAAGTCCTCCTTTCTTGTGGTGGAACCTGGCATTCACCCTCCCCGAAGTGATTATCGCCAAAATAAAATAAGACATAGAAGTATCCCTTGAAATATCTCTGGTGCAAGGTTATGGCTTAATAGGTAATTTAGGACTTAGTCTAACAATAGGATCTTTAACAACCAGTTCCAGCAGGATGAAATCAATAAACAGCAAATGAAATCAAAGGAGGTCTTCCAACAGTAAAGTATCTTGTTCCAGAAAATAGAAACCAACAGAGCCAGTAATCGGCTCTTCAGATGGAGCTAAAAATCTGTCCTTAGAAAGGGTTCCAATAGATAATTCTCTCTTCAAAATATCAGCCACATCCAATCCTTGGATGTGAAGTTATGACAGAACTCTTGAAATTAGAAACTATGGACAGGATTAGAAACTTAGCTTGATCTTACCAATCTGACCATTGAATGAGGTTCAAAATTCAGTTGAAGGCAGCAATAGCATCATAAGGATTAGCCCCAAAGTTTGGTCTAAATCTGAGAGAGGAATATCAGGTTATGGAACAAACTCATATTCAGCAGAAGGGCTTCTGAACAGTAGTCGTGAACAGTGTTTCTGTGAGTGAGAGAAGTACAAGGGATGGAGGAATATCGAGGGAGGGAGGCTGGCTTGAGTCTCACAGCCAGCAGAACGGCCTAGCTTGATTTTACAAGCAAGCTTTTCTTTTTTTCTAAAACATGCGAATGCTTCTCCTTGCATTAATATTTATAATCAAAGCTTGAGTACAATTTTTGGAAGGCAAGAGTAGTCGTAATTAGGTAACTCAATTGTCCCTATTTTTGGAAACATTACAAAGGAAGAGATTCCAATATTCTACTAGCCTAAACTAAACAATTTTTCTAGAATTGAAAATAGAATTAACCAAAATAAAAAGAACTAATTTTGGAAAGTAACTAACAATAGAAAGAAACTAACTTTAGAAAGTACATATATTTAGAAAGTATATCTTGGACAATATAACTTTGACAGTTCTCAAAAGATCTTCTAAAAGAACAAAGACTGGTCAAGATTCCCTCCTACTGTCCTCCAGCTGTCCAGTTGTGGTTGGGTAAGTTGGGCTAACCGTAGGAGGCTTGGGCCTGGCCTGGAAAGCATGGGTGGTACCGTTTACGTGAAGAATACCACGTGGTCAAAAGATTGCCTTGATCTGCATCAATCTCTTTGAAAGCCCGGTTTCCACAAATCATTGGCCTTTGTAGTGGTCGACTCGTGTCTGTTCTGGAAGTCAATAGTGAACTTCTCAGAGAAGCCCATAGCTCATTCAGACCCTTTTTTTTTGGTTTATATTCTTTGTTCCAATAATAGTTTATGCAGCAGATTCTGAAGAACCAGCAGCTGATCTGGGTGAAGACAGTGCTGCTGAGGCAATTCCACATTCAACAAATCATAGCTCTTTCAGAGCCTCCGTGATCACCTTTACGGATGACGATTTTTCTAAGCCCGCAATGGGTAGGCATGCAGATCTCCTGGCCCTCCGTTTGCATGATTTGCTTTAGTCTTTGGCATTCGGGTTTGGTCTTAGTTACCATAGGGATCTTAAGTCATCTACTTGTCTTCTAGTAGGGTTCCTCTTGTGAAGCTCCGGGGAGCGGCACGATAAGAATATGTACTTTAATCTACGAGGGGAATGGGTGCTTCTTCGAAGCAACAAAACAGTAAAGATGTGGAGCGAAAGAAAGGGGAAGAACATGCTATGAAAGCAAGGAACAAGCCTGGTAAACCTTACAAGGGGAACTGGGGTTCTTTCATTTGTGGAACCCCACAGAGCCCAAGACCGCCTGAAGTGCATTGATCACTGATGATGGACAACCCAGTGGCCAGAGAGAAAAAAGCGTCCAACCTATAGGAAATGTCACCCATGCATAAACGAGGCACACAAGAGCCACCGGCAAGAGAGTTTGAAGTATGTGTCTTTTTGGGTGTGTTGGTGCGGCTGAGTGTTTTAGCTTTTTTTTGCCCTTCTTTTTCTTTTTTCTTTTATTGGGTTGGGGGGTGGTGGTGGTCTGGTTTTCATGTACGTGGGTAGGATTGTTTGTGTGTTTGGAGAGAGAGAGAGAGAGAGAGAGAGAGAGAGAGAGAGAGAGAGAGAGAGAGAGAATACCACTTTCTAATTTTACCCCCAATCCAGATGCTTTAGAAAAATAGAGGTTGGAAGCCACTTCCTAATTTTACCCTCAACCCAGATGCTTTAAAAAAATAGAGAGAATATAGTTGGAAGGCACAGCCAATATTAGGAGCACCTTAGGTAACATGATCCCAAAGTCTTAATATCACATTTGCTTAGTGATTTTTCTTGTAGCTTTTGAATCACAAACTAAAACAAAATTTTCCAACTGTTTCGACAGTGTTCGTCACTAAGGTCTAAATGTTTTCTGTATGGAGGATAAATCAAGTGTCTAATTCCATCATGCCTGCTAAAAATATTTTATTACTTAAATTATTACTAATTGCCAAACATCCCAAACCACAGAGTCTGGTTGATTGCTTAGCGTATCATCTTGTTCCTTTTCCATGCGACTGTTGTAATTTTTTTTTTGTAGAGGTGCTTTTCTCTTGCCCTCATTTCTTAAGAGGTTTATCTCTCTCTCTCCCAAATTTTAATTTGCTGCAATTTTTCGTTTCTGAAGATCTATCACATTGAATTACACGGAACAAGAAATCCAACAATGGTGTGAGGCTCGGAGGAAGAACTACCCAACAAAATCTAACATAGAAAAGGTTCAAGTATCAGGTGGCATTTATTATTTATGCGTTTGTTTAGCTGAAACAGAGAACATTCTGATAATTGCTCTTGTACCCCCTTGCAGAAGTTCTCTGAAAAACAGACGGACCCTGGAGCTGTTGAAAGAGATTCCAAAACATGGCGTCAGGTATGAAGATATTACTGTTTATACTGCATGATGAAATGTAACCCTATGAAATCATTCTAGGAGCAATAGTGGTGGAAATTCTTGGCTTAAATTTCCACAAACCTATGAAGGGGAAGAGAGAGAGAGAGAGAGAGAGAGAGAGAGAGAGAGAGAGAGAGAGAGAGAGGAGAATTTGCATCTCTCATATGTGTTAGTGTTTTTTGCTCTGTGGGGCCCATGCATAGGATCCAATGGGTCCGTTTTTGTGGCATGTGATGGAAATCCTGAATCTGAAAATGTACTTTTTAGAGCAAAAAATTCTATATTAGAGGTAGTGGCATATGGGGGTGAAGAGATTGGTTTGCAAGATTGGTCAGATCCCTTTTGCATAATTGGGTGTACCCACCTTGGAGAGGCAGAAATATTTGGCTGCTGCCACTGGAATAAATGCCTATCTATGGCATTAAAAAAAAAGAAAAAAAGATACTTGCATGAAGGGTGTTGCTTTTTACTGTTCAATTGTTCCTTTCTATTATCTATATTGAAGGTGCAAGGTGTATCAACTCTTCCAGGATTTGCTTTTGACCCCCTTCCCATTGATTGGCTGAATCTGAATTTTCCAGTTCAATAACATTGTCATGAGATGCAGGTGTATCACTACTGGTTTCAGTCTCTTCTTCATCAATACTTCGGGCATTGGGAATTTGAAGTTGGGTAGGTAGAGATGAGTCGATTGCTGGAAGTTCCAGTAGGGTTGGTTCATCAGATAGATCCACACAGAAATGCTTGAAGATGATGGTTAATAGTTTCCCATCGGTGAGAGGCGTGAGGGACGATTTTGCACTATGTGAAATCATGCACATCGTTATTATGTATGTCATATTAATACGATAACACAGATAAGCATGGAAAGGGCTTCTGGCTTCTCTATGATTACTGAGTTAAGATATTTGATTTGATGATCTTGCTTATCAATTGAGGTGGGTTTTTCATGTGAGATTTCCTCAGTAGAGCAGATGGATCATGATGTTTCATGATACTGGTATATATGTGAGTTGCCTAAGTGCCATTTATCACAGTTGAAGGATTATCTTTGGTATGAAGATAATCTAAGGGTCCATTGGTTAAGAGATTTGGCTGAGATCAAAGATGGAGAAATTTATCTGAGTGCCAACCAGACAAGTGATTCGTAATGTTTCACCTTTTCCAAATGGTTGTAGATTGCAGTAAAAATACGAAGTCAAAGTAGGAAAACAAGCAATATCTAGGTTCAGCATAGGAAACCGTCCCAGGTTGTGAATACGATTTGCAATGTTAAAGTTCAGAAGTGAACCACAATTAACGAGCCTACCTGGTTTGATGTTTTGTTGGCAGATATGTTTTAACTAATCAGTGGTTTTGGAGATGAAGATTGAGGTTGTTGCGAGGATGATGCCACAACCTTTTTTTTTTTTTCACATGGAGTCCTTCAATTTCTGGCAGAGAACATGATACCTACTTTCGAACTGTAATTTCGGTGGGAGAAAAAGGTTTTTTAAGCCCAATTTTTTCCTATGATACTTTTTTAACCTTCTTTACATATCCATTGAATTATTTTCACTAAAAAAAAATCCTAAATAGTTTTTCTATGATATAAACCATATTATACTAACGTACGCCGCTATGAAAGTATGTAGAATGGTACTATGGTAGTAATTTAGAAAATAAATCATGTGACATTACTATTACATCATTCAATAACATTCTTTAAAGTTAAATATCAAATTACATAATATATGGAATGGAAGTCACTCAAAGTCAAATCCACAATGAGTTTCATAGCACATCTAATTCCCTACTTGAGTACCATTACCGCTGGTGCTGATAATGGGACTCCGAGTTCACACCATAGTCTGGCCAAGTTGTCTTACATATATAAATATGAACTTAATCCATCATGTATTAAGTTGTCTAACATACATAAATATGAATCTTACTTATAGTGTAGATTGAGTGGAGAGTGGAAGATTTGAGTGAAGAATGCAAATTTTTTGAAGAAAAAGGAGATTTTTCAAAAAACCTAACGAATAGGCGAAACAGAGAGATTTCAACCGAAAGCAGGGATATTTATACTGAAATTTGGACTGAAACAGTGATTTCGACTGAAATCCGGTTGAAACCGAAATTTTGTACTTTCCCATTTTGATACCTAGTTTTGTTTTGGACCACTGATTTTTTGAAATATTTTGGCCGAAATCCGAAATTTTGGCTGAAATTTAGAACCATGCCTCTAGGAATGTGAGTTGGTGGTTAGATTTTGGTTTGAACTTGGGAAAATGGCAGGAACAGTTGCTTCCGGTCATTTAGGGTAGAGAGTAGAGGCTGAAACCCGAGACAAGAAAAGAAAAATGAAAGAAGAGATCTCTGACAGGGGTTTTAAACATACATTCTGCGACTCCGGTCGACCGGCTACACTTAAATGACAGAATTATGCAATTCTGTTTCTTGAAAGTCAGTGCTACAGATATGGTTTGAACACTTCACTGTGCTGTCTAATGTTACCAGCTTATCTAAATGGGTCACAAATTCCTAGTTCACTTCTCGAAGTATGAAATCTATCTTCATTTTGAGGTTTGGTGAAAATATTGGCTAATTGCCATTCGGATACTACATGATCAAGGGTGACAGTTCCCTTTTGGGCTGTGTCCCTTAGGAAATGGTGCCTAATTTCAATGTGTTTTGCTCTTGAATGCAAAATTGGATATTTGGTAAGATTGATGGCACTAGTGTTGTCACAATAGATAGTTGAGGAATTAAATTTAATTCCATAATCTTAATGAGTTTGTCTTATCCATAGAATTTGTGCACAACTACTGGCGGCGACATATTCGGCCTCGGTGGTGGAGAGAGCTATGGAATTTTGTTTCTTGCTAAACCTAGAGACTAGGCTTGTGCTGAGAAAGTGGCAAGTGCCACTTTTACTTTTCCGATCAAGATGACAACTGGCATAGTCGCCATTCGAAAAGCTAAGTAGATCAAATCTATTTCCCATTGGGTACCATAAACCTACTCTAGGAGTGCATTTCAGATATTTAGAAGTTCTCTTCACAGTGCTATAATGGGATTGCTTAAGGTTGGCTTGGAAACTTGTACATGCACAAACACTAAATATGATATCCAGCCTACTTGCCGTTAGGTATACTAAGCTACTTCTCATACCTCTATATTTACTGGGATCCATGGAAGTACCTTCTTCTTTGGTCAATTTCAATTATGTGCTCATGGGGGTACTAGATGACTTTTGACTAGTAATGTCAAACTTCTGTAGGAGTTCCTTAGTGTACTTGCTTTGACATATAAAGATTCTTTTTTTGGTTTGTTTGATTTGCAGACCAAGGAAGAAGGTCAATTCACCCATTAAGCTCATTTCGAAAAACATTGCTCAGACACTCACTAAACTCTTTCCATAATTCATCATTTGTTGCACCAAAAATAATATCATCAACATAAATTTGCACAACAATCAAGTCATTGTTTTTATGCCTTAACAAACAAAGTGGTGTCAATTTTGCCCATGGTAAATCCATTATCAAGCAAGAATTTGTTTAACCTCTCATACCAAGCTCTAGGAGCTTGTTTGAGTCCATAGAGAGTTTTTCTTAAGCTTAAACAAATGGTTAGGGAAATTTTGATCTTCAAAACCAGGAGGTTGAATGACAGATAATTCCTCATTGATAATACCATTCAAGAATGCACTTTTAATATCCATTTGGAATAATTTGAAATTCTTATGACATGCAAAAGCAAACAACATTTTAATGGGTTCTAGCCTAGCTACCGGTGCATAGGTCTCATCATAATGTATCCCTTCTTGTTTGTTGTAACCCTTGGCAACCAATCTAGCTTTGTTTCTCACAATTGTTCCATTCTCATCTAGCTTGTGTCTAAACACCTACTTTGCTCCACTGGTGGTGTGGTGTTTTGGTTTTGGGATTAATTCCCAAACATCATTCCTTTTGAATTGATGCGATTCTTCTTGCATTGCTATGTGATCCATCATTATCCTCTAAGGCTTCTTTGATATTCTTTGGTTCAATCATAGATAGTAATGCAACACAGTTGCACACATTTTGAACGTTAGATCTTGTTTGAACTCCTTCAAAGAGATCACCAATGACTTGTTTTAGAGGGTGATTTTCAGTAGTTCTTACTTAGGAAGTTTTAGAGATTGATCATTGGGTTCATCGATGGAGAGATTTTCAACTCTCTTTTTGATTTCATCTACAACTTCCACATCATCATCAACTAAGGGCTTATATCGATCGTTGGGTGGTGATTCTTTGAGTCTCACATCATGGATTCCTCTACTACTAGAGTCTTTTCATTAAATATTATATATGCTCTACTATTTGTAGAATATCCTAAGAAGATGCCATCATCAAATTTGGCATCAAATTTGCCTTGATGTTCTTTAGTGTTCAACATAAAGCAATTACAACCAAATACCTTGAAATAATTAACCTTGGACAATTTATCATGATAAAGTTCATAAGGTTTTAGCTCTGATCAAAACACGGTTTAATACATAGCATGCTGTACCCCAAAAAATATTTTGGTAATGAGAACTCATTAACATGGTTCTAGCGGTCTCTTGGAGTGATATTCTTTCTTTCAACCACTCCATTTGATTGAGGTGTTCTAGGAGCCAAAACTTTATGAGTAATTCCTCCTTGATTGCGAAACTCACTAAATTGATGGAGATTGTCAAATTCTCCTCCATGGTCACTCCTAATTGTGATTATGAGATGACCCTTTTGGTTTTGACGTCTCTTATTAAGTTTCCCACCCAAGTCCTGGTGAAAACATCAGCTAAGATCTTCTAGCTTCACTAAGGGCATACAAATCAGTCCACTGATGAAATGACTGTCAATCTCCACTTGCTTAGTATGATCATGTTGCATTGGGTTATGAGCAATGCTTATTGCAAGTTTGCAGCTTTGTTATTGCAATACAACATCATTGGAAGACGAATAGGAACACCAAGGTCTTCTAGTAAACTTTTGAGCTAAAGTAACTCATAATTCCTTGAGCCATAGAACGAATTTTACTTCAGCACTTGACCTTGCCACAACATTCTGCTTCTTGCTATGTCACATGTCAGGATTACCACCAATGAACTTGGAATAGCCAGATACAGACCTCCTATCTGGAGATCCACCCCAATCAGCATTTGCGTATGCTTCAATCGGCAGATGATCATGAGGTAACAGAATCCCTTTTTCAGGGGTTAGACTTCAAATAATGAAGAATACGAAGAACAACCTCTATATGAGTGGAGTAGGGATCGTCCATAAACTGACTTACCAAATTCACAACGAAGGCAATGTCTGACTGTGTGTGAGAGGTAAATCAACTTTTCCACGAGCTGCTAGTCACGGCCCTTGTCAACTAGCTCACCATCTTTATCCTTGAGTCGAGTTTTAGCTTCTAAAGGTGTGTCATAAGGGTGCCTGCCCAATAGACCAGTTTCAGATAAAAGAATAAGGACATACTTTCTTTGAGAGAGTAAGATGCCCTTCGAAGATCGAACAACTTCCATCCCTAGAAAGTACTTGAGTTTTCCTAGATTCTTTATTTCAAATTCACAACCAAGGAACTTCTTGATGCGAGAGATCTCTTCACTATCGTTTCCAGTGACTACTATATCATCAACATAGACTATGAGGAGAGCGGCTTTGTCACCATATCGCTTAATAAACAAGATATGGATGAATGGTCAGCATTGCTCTACTTGTACCTTGCTGAAATCCTACCTTGTGAAACCTAGCAAACCATGCTCGAGGAGACTGCTTCAGCCCATACCTTGCTCTTTATCTGTCTACTGTACGTCTGTACCATCAATTTTCTGTTTAACCACAAATACCCATTTACAGTCAACTAGACTCTTTCCTAGAGGAAGAACATATAGATGCCATGTATCAATTTTTTCAAAACGTTCATTTCTTCCAACATAGCCGCTTCCACCTTGGGTATGCACAAGCCTCATGCCACTTCTATGGAATACTAACAAAGGAAAGGGAAGATATGAAAATACGATAAGTACCATGGTTTCGACCGGCATAACTTGGTTTTGACATAGGTCGAAACGAGTTGGTGGGTCGACCCCAATAAGTTCCAGGTTTTGACGGTCTGTTTTTTTTTTTTTTGTCCAAAATGCCTTATAAAGCTGCTTGTCTTGATTGAAATCTACTGGTTTCGATCGAGAGCTATTGTTAGAGGTTTTTTTTCTGAAAATTTTGCTTTTCAAACCTCATTTCTTCGTCCAACCATAGATTTTCACAAGGATCTTGCTAGTTTCTTCAACAACAAAGGCCTCTCAACCATTTTCTCTTTCTTCGAGGTAAACCATTCTCTCCAAAAGTAAAGTTTTTATAGAACGTGCATGCAAACATCATGGTTGGGTTTCAAATTTTAATATGTTTGTTAGAATGACCCAATCTATGAATCTATGGTGTTGGATTTTTTTTTGTTTGATAATTTTTTTTTCTTTGAATTTCTGTTTGAAAAAATTGATTTTCCTACAACTATTTTTTGAAAAATATATGGGTTACATGTGTTGTATGGACCTCAAATAAATATATGTTAAACATATAGGCCGATCTACAATGTGACAGAGGCAATTTTTTTTTTGTTTTTTTTGTTTTTATTTTTTTATTTTAATTTTTGGATATTTAAAAAATAATTAATTAAATTGAAAATGACTGTAAATAAATGATAAGGTTGCTGTTTTTACTTAGAAAATCATGAAAAAAAATATAAATGTGTTGCAAATATGTTTTCAGCCGATATTGTGTAATGAAGTGTTGTTAATTAATTACTTTATGTTGATTTAAGGGTATATTAATTTCTAATAAATTAAAAAAATATGTTTTACTTATTGGAAAAATATAAGTAATGTGGAAAAATTTGTAATAGAATTTGTTGCATTCATAGGACTAGTATTTGACTATTTGGTGTTTCCATTGTAGTAATTGTTGTCTTTTTGTTCCAATAGTGCAACAAATAGTCTGAAATGGTTGATGCACTAACTCCAAGTGGTGACATTGTTTGGAGGCATAGGATACCACTCACAATAAGAAGCAGTCACAATGTAATTATTGTGCTAAGGAGATCACAATAGGTAGTGCCACTAGATTGAAGTGCATCTTGCTGGTGGTGACAGAGATGTGATGGGTTGTCCCATGGTACCAAGCATTGAAGAAGGCCATGACAACTATGATGAAAAGTGATATAGATGAAAGAAGTAAAAAGAAGGCAGCAAGGGATGAATTTAAAGATGCTTTCTTGGAGGACATGCCCCATTTAGGGGAGGAAGATTATGATAGATGAGTTAGAGTTAGATGATCCAGATATGATACAGGTAGAGGCTCAACAGGTAAAGAGAGACAAGATAGATTAATGTATCATGACGAATGGGTCCAAAAGCAACAAAGGCAGTTTCAAGTGACTAGAGGAGTTGGGTCATCTAGACAGGCACCAGTAGAAGGGGATTTAGGGTCACAAGGGAAGAGGAAGAGAGTGAGACATGGAAGTGACAAAGATACCTTTTAGGAGGACTTAGAGTGTGAGGGGTTCAACACCAGCACATACACCACCACCTTTCCGTGACCTAGATGTTGAGGCCCTTCAGAAGAGCTTTTTGTAATTCCCAGACAAGATCGGTCACAAAAGAAGCTAAAGCATTTTTGGAAAGATATGAAGGCCAGAATGGGAAATGTTGTCTCCAAGTGGATGTTTTACAATAGTATACCAGCAAATGCCACTTCAAGGCCATATTATCAGAGTATGTTGGATGAGGTAGGTAGGGCAGGTTTAGGAGTAAAAGGTCCCACAGCTTGAGAGTTGTACAATACCTACCTACCTAGACATAAGAAGGACATTTAAGAATATATGTATAGTTTAAAGCCACATTGGAAGGCATATGGGGTCACTGTGATGAGTGATGGGTGGACTGGACCCACCAGACCGTCTCTCATCAATTTCATGGTGAATTGTGATGGACGAACAATATTTTTAAGGTCTGTTGATGCATCCAAGCATGTTAAGGATGCTAAGTATATTTATGGTCTTCTAAAGCAAGTGGTCAAAGAAGTGAGGATGGCAAACGTGGTACAAGTGGTTACTGACAGTGGTAGCAACTTCTAGAAAGCTGGGGAATGGTTAATGAACAAAAGAAAATACTAGCTTTTATGGACACCCTGTGCAGCCCACTGTATTGATTTGATGTTGAAGGACATTGGGAGATTAGACTTATCAAAGATATTGTGGATAATGCAAGGCAAGTATCACATTTGTGTATAACCATGGATATGCTTTGCAGATGATGAAAACCAATTGTGGTGGAAACTTGGTGAGCTTGGGGTTGACACGTTTTGCAACAAACTACATAGCCTTGAAGAGTTTTGAAATTGAGAAGTTTGGACTGAGATCCAAGTTTGCTTCAGAGGAGTGGCTTGAGTAAGCTACGCATGGCATATATAAAGTAATCAGATAAACTAGGAAATTAAATATATGGTATAGCCATGGGATTCTTTAATCATTCTCCAATGATAGTTGCACATCATGATCTTATCATGTAATGCATAGTTATCAAAGTGTTGCCTAAACGATCCCTAAGCGGTGCATAGGCGTCCGGGCGTGGCCCAGGGAGTAAAGCAAGTTAACGATTGATGTAATCTACAAAAAGCACCCACTTTGTCACTTTGGGCAATGCTTTGGCAACAAAGCGGGTGCTTTGGACATCTGACCCCTTAATCTGGCGCTTTTATGGTGTATATGTATATTTTGTTATTTTAATTACAATCCAATTTGATTCCATTTATTAGTTGTTCATTGCATGACATATATAAGTTTTTTTTACAATGAGTTACACAGGAGCACTTCTCTTGTTTCGAAAAGGTGAAAATTAAACCCCCTAAAGCCTATGTTTTCTACCCAACGAAGACTCACGCGAGACCGAAAGAAAGAGGGGACTGCTCATTGCCAAAAAAAATCTTGAGTGGCTGTTTCTTCACTTCAGGCTCCCAGCGGCTGCTGCAAGAGCTCCAGTCACAGGTCTATTTTCCGACAATAGCTCCGGTGATGGCAAAGGGCTAGGGTTTATAATCAATTTATACCCTCAGCCTTGCTTTGGGGATCTTTTACAACCATCCCAATCGAATCCTTAAAGAAATAGCAAAACCTGAATTGTAAGAATGTAGAAAATTTAACTTATCCATAAATCCGACCGTTGGTTGACCTTCAAACTTTGAGAGAATGATCTTTAGGATGCGCTTGATGACATACCCAAAGTTGAAGATGATACGATCACAGATGAGAGAGAGATGAAAGTTTGAAAACTTATATCATTTGAAAATGGGACTGGTACAATCAGATATGGTCGATATGATTTTAATCTTTAATTCCACAAGCTTTTGTTGATCAAATCAATAACTAATAGTGTCGCAATTCAGTATGGAGTAATGACAGCTTGAAGAAATTAAGAGAAGAACAAAGAAGATCACAAAACAAGGATTTCGGTTGAGTCTCACAACTAGTAAGACTCAGCCAAAATTACGAAAGTAATTCTGGTTTCCTCTAAGTCTGCCTCCTCCTTCTCCTTTATTCATATTTATGGACTTTGTAAAGTAACAATCTATGGAAAGGTCAATTCCTTATAGGAATGCCCAAAAATAAAACATGACCAAGAAAAAGGAAACTTTCCTTAATAGAGTGTAGGATGTTTCCAAAACAAACTAAGTAACTTAAATATTCCAAAATTGAAATATATGCTAACATAATTTAGGAAGTAAATCAAACAAGGACTTTGGAGAAAAAGGCAACTAAAGCTGTTGACTGTTCACGTGAACAGTACCACGTTAACAGTGTCGGCTGGTTGTTGGTTTGATTTTGGCATTTTGCTTCCTTTGGTCCTCTTGCGTAACTTGGACTGCATCATCCGGCGATTGATTCTGATAAGTAATTGTTTTATTTTTTTTCTTCAGTTCTTCTCCACATTGCTCTGGCAACCTATGGCTCTTTTCTTTTCTTTTCTTCTGTAGTTCTTCTTCTTCTTCTTCATTTGCAATGCTTCTCTTCTCTTTTCAACTCCCCCATCAGCCGATCATTTGATTGATCAACAGGCAATGCAGGCCCCACATATCTGAAATCTCGGCCCCAAACCATTCCCTGAATTTGAAATCCTCCATGGAACGGCCCTCGGACATCACCAATCTTGCGGGTGCCTTCCGCTCCACATCACCCGGATTACTAATAAAGTAGTTGAACCGGACAATTGGGTTAATCCCGACATCCGTAAATGCCAACCGGAGTGAACCTGCAGAGAGTGGCCCCAGTAATATTCTCTATCAGGGTGGCCACAGTGAGATAGAGTGGTGAAGCTGGGTTCCAAATGAAAACAGAGCGAGCAGGGGAGGCAAAGGGTCTTCTTTTTCTTCTACTACTTCTTTTCTACCGCTTACGACTTTTTTTTTTTTTTTTCTTTTTCTTCGGCAGGTCTTCTTCTTCTTCTCTTGATAGTTAAAGGCCTACTTAGGGCTTTTATTTATTTATTTATTTATTTATTTTTTTGTTCTTCATTTGCTGTACTTTGTTTTCTCCATTTTTTTTTCTGTTCTTCTTTTTATGTGTTACCATATGAAATTATGAATGATATGATTTTAGAATTAAAAAAGCATGAATATTCCTTTTCTTCATCTACTTACTCTGTGTTCTCCCTTTTTTTTTTTTTTTTTTTTGGTATTACCGAATTAGACATTTGGGTGGTAATTTTTTTTTTCCCTACTAGATATGTGTTGTTCTGAGCTTGTATTGATACTTAATTGTTTGAATTTTGATGATTGATCATTATGCTTTGCAAAATCAAACAAAATGCACAATGAATTGACAATAAAGAGAGATTTAGGATCCAAAGTACTAATGCATACATGGTTGCTCTGATACCAATTGTTAGAATAGGGGCAGAAGCTCCCCATCAAGTACCCTTTTTGACAGCATCGATCAAAGTATGCAATAGGGTCTCAAATCGATCAAACAAATAATTACAAGTAGGAGTACGGTTACCTAGAGCACACAAATGGGAAGCTCCTCCCAAGGAATGCAGCACAAGGTCACGATCAATGAAGAACACCAATGACCAAAACCTTAGCTTGAAGGACAAGAAGACCCTCTTCTTTTCTCCGTTGTTCCTCTCTCTCTTAATTGTAGAAAATGAATTAGTTTTGGGTTTTTAGTCCTAACCTCTCTTTGATTCAATGGTCTAGATCATATCAAGTGGTGTGATCTTAAAGGGCTATCTCTTAAGTTTGTCCTTAATTGCAATAAAGGACAATCCTATAGAGATGAAAAACCCCCTGTGCTAGATACTTTCATAGCACTTGCTCCCCCACTGTACCAACATCCACAATGGTCCTTGCAACAATGAAATGAAATCACCACCAAACAAATAAACCCATTGCAATCAACATAGGAGTGTCATAACCAGTGATTGGTTTTGTAAACTCTTTGCAAAATAACTACCAAGGCTTTGGATTTAACCAGTTGTAGTCAGACAACTCACAATCTTGGATGTAATCCCTAGATAGGTAGTGCAAACTTTGTTGACTGTCACTTTTACCACCATTCATGTCACATACGTCGAGCGGCTGGTGTGTAGTCAATCCTATCGGTAGACATCATCCTTTGGTCCACCACAAGTGCACATAACATAAATGTGACAATAAGCACATCTCAGGTATGAGGAAAAAAAAAAGTACCAGAAATTCCTATTGCTAAACAACTTGCGGTTCAACCATCAAGAATTTCAAATGGATCATGTTCACACTAAAGTGCAGATTCATATCTATATCAAATCTCCATTTGTGCAATGTGGCAACCATAGAACATATGAATTCAAATCCTCTCCTCCTAGTGGTTCTGGGAGGACGGGGATGCCCCCGTCGGATGGCCAACACGTGGGTCTCGGGTGAATCCGAGCCCCACGTCCTAGCCGAGACCCAAGCCGACAAGCTGAGCCGACAGGGGTGTCGGCTTGGACGTGGGGCTCGGATTCACCCGAGACCCACTTGTTGGCCATCCGATGGGGGCGTCCCCGTCCTCCCGTCCTCCTAGAACCACTGGGAGGAGAGGTTGTGGATCCAGAACATATTGCCCAAGTCAATCCGAGTTGTGAACCAATAACGGTACTTTTGGGAAGTTGAACAAAAAAATAAACACATTATGAAAAGTAATTAATTAATTTAATCCAATTAAATTGGGTTCGATGGACGCACGTCAAATGTCATAATATCCAATAAGTCCCACTTACATAATGAGATAAGAAGATAAGAAGATAAAACTCAGAGTTATAATCGGATAATGAAACAAGTAAATATAGCAACTTGTCCCACAAGTTATCCATGCTAGTTTGACTAAGTCTAACCAGCCTAAGGTCAAACTGCTTTCCCTTCTGTCGCTGACTTTGAGATAGAGAAAGGAATGGGCCCTTGTGAATGGGTCCATTCCTTACATAGTTAACAAGTATCTCAGGGTGTGGGAGCTTGCAATTGCTCCCTGTGGATTTGTGAAACATTCATTTTTCTTAAGGGATCAAGGGAAGGTAGTGCTTGCTTCTATGAATCTGTGATCTTCATATTTGTTGCATGACAACCCCCACCACCCTCTTTCTCTTCCTCCACTACCATTGCTTTCGGATTATTTTCCCGTTTTGAGACCATTAGACCCGCAGGGTATAAGGAGCCATATGATGATCTATTTAAGAATATACAATCTGTTTGACAAAATGATCGACCAATGATTGAACTCTAGAACTTCACTTCCTTCTCCCACGAAGAAGAGAAGAAGAAGAAATGTTGAAGATCTGCTGTATCGGAGCGGGCCATGTGGGCGGCCCAATAATGGCTATGATTGCCTACAAGTGCCCCGATATCCAAGGTTTAGACTGTTTACTTGTGCTATCACATCAGTATGGGTGTGATGGATCTCTTGGTACTTATAGGTGGGGGAGGGCTTGGAGGTAGTACAGATACTGGGGTCTAAGAGCAATTTTCATTTCAAAATCTTTTTTTTTTCCTGCATTTTCCTTATTTCATTTGAATTCGAACTGTTTCCAATAAAGAGTTATATGGAATATCTGAAAGGTTAGCTGTGGAAAGAGAAGTATAGGAGGCAGAATGGATGGTTCTCCTCCATCAGGACTGCTGCAGTAATGCAGATTTATTGTTTTGTTGTCTATGGAGCTTTAAGCTCTGCCCCATTTCCTTGCTTTGTACCATTTGAATTATGTTGACAAGGATGCTGGTTGGATGTGGCTTTGTTTGTTATCTCCTTTTGGGAAGTGGATTAAGTTTCTACAGTGAAGCTTGCTTATAGCTCCTTTTTGGATGTTCCGGAAGAATGCAAACTGGGGGTTTTCGGGGATAGATTCGGCCTTACAGAAGGGACAATCGACTGGAAGCTAGATGAGCCGCTCATTGGGCATTGTAGACCATTCCTGTGGGATCTTGGTTCATCTTCATTGGCATGCTCTACTATTTTCTTATCAATCAATCAGATTGTTCCTTGGTCTAGTGTCTCCTTAGGCTGGTTCTATTAAGCTTAACTTTGATGGGTGCTCTCTTAGAAACTATGACTATTCAGAATTGGTGGTATTGTCAGAGGACTGGGTGGATGATGTACTTGGTACCTAACTTGGATCCTGTGGAGGAAGGGGTTTTATTTAGGGCTGAATTTCTTTCTTTCTCAGTTTTTGCAATGCCTTTGTCAGACTTTATTCTGGTGATGATGTAAGGAGATTTTTCAAGGATTATTGGTTGGATACAAAGGGAGTACATTGGTCCATGGGAATTTTCCAATAAAATTAAGTAGGCATATTCTTATGTTTTTGTTCTATGAATGGTTTGCTAGATCCACCAATATGAGGAATGATGATTTGGCTTTGCTGGGTTGTGTCAAACCTGGGATTTCTTCCTGTTTGTCTATTTCTTTTGACTTTGCATTGCATATGGTGCTTGAAACTTTTGATCAAACTTGTAAAATCCCTCCTTTTTATTTTCTTATCCACAAATAAAGTGTAGTATTACATCTACCAAACAAAAAAAAAAAAGAAGAAAGAAAGTGTAGCATTGCATCTATCAAAAAAGAAAAAGAAAAAAAGTGTAGCATTACCACTATCAGGCCAAAGTGAGGTGCGTTTGACACTTCACTCCTTGTTTTACTGTTTAATTTAATTTATATTAAGATGCATATTTTGACATGCCAGGAATTTCTGAATATCTTCAATGTTTACCCTTTTTTTTTTTTTTTTTAACCTTGTTGATTTTTCTTGCAGCAACTAAAAGACATTCTGGCAAAACAAGCTGAATTGGGCGTTGAAGTTGCCGAGATACCTCAAGATTATCTGTCAGATTCAGATAAACCAGTTTTTGAGGAGAAAAAGGTATTGAATAAGAAGGGCAGAATCCGACACAAGCATGGTAACAGAGGAAGTCATAGTCAAGAGAACCGGTTTGCTAAGAAGCAAAGAATTGTTGGGGACAGGGGTTCATCTGAGATGTCTGTAATGAAGAACCGGAGGCCAACCCTTCTGCAGAAGCTTTTAACTCTGGACGTAAAGAGAGATAAGAGCCATCTATTGCAGGCTTTCAGGTTCATGTTGAAAAATTCCTTTTTCAAAGATTGGCCAGATAAGCAATTGGAATTCCCTTCGATCACAGTTACCAACATGGGGTTTGAGAGTCATGTGGTTAGAGAGAGTTCTCCTTATGAGGAAAATGATGTTTCTGGAGTCCCCAGGAACAACGTGGCTATGGGGCTTGTGGGATCAAGACATAATACAGCAGATGATAAAAATAAGGTTTTTACTGATAATGTGGAAGATGATGCTGAAGTTGAGGAAATGGTTAATAGATGTGCTGGAGCGACAGGTACCAGAGAGCAAACTGAGAGGTCTGAGGACGAAGAGGGAGAGATCATAGACTAGGATTGTGGAACACTCTCCTCTTTCATGTGTGCATGTGTATGCCTTTGGGTTATTGTCAAGGATGGTTGCAGGTCTGAATGTTGGAGGATTGGAGCTTGTGTTGATTTGGTGCAGAATCTCTATGCAGTAAAGCTGAGATGGTAAGCCCAAAGGTTCCCATGCCCTGCAAAATTTCTCCTTTGTTGGGATCTCCAGCATGTCACAGGGACAACCCCTTACTGGGCCTGGTTTTAGTTCACTGGCTGCTATTCATATGGGAACAGGGTATGCGGATGATATGGATCATATTGCCAAATCCAGTAAATTTTACTGGATTTGGGAATTATTCGGAAAGAGAATAATAGTTCGGAATGATTTGTTTTCAGAATTCAATAATTTGGTCAATATTGCGGCCAATAAAGCGGTCTTAAAATACTATTTGTATTCAGATTGATTCAAGAATTATTCATTTGCCAAAAAAAATTTGGACAAAATTCGATGCTCATGTCTAGTGTTTACTCCACCCGGTCCTCTTTACCAATCAATTATCATTCTTTCATAACATGTAAGTGATATAAAAATTGAAATAGAATTAGAATAAAATCTATTTTATCATAAATTAAAAGGAATAATAAAGATACCTATTTATATTAAGTTTGATATCAATTCATTGTGACATATTTTAAATTTGAAATCCAATCCAAACAAATTTAAAGAATAAAAAAAAAGATTTTTTCTTTTGGGGAGGGTAAGCAAATAAAAAGATAAGTTTATCCAACAAACCTATGATAAAAAAACTTGATTGTTAAACATAACTCAAACAGAGAGGCAAAGTTAGGGATGTAAACTATTCAAAATCAAATTGGATACATCGCTATCCGAACCCGTTTACCAGCTATTCTATTCGAATCCGATTTGAAATCCGACGGATGGACAAAAACCAAATTTGAATCAGAATTCAAAATTTAATTAGATATCCGGTTAAAATGCGATTCGAATCTGGGAAATGGAATTAAAATACAAATTGTATGAAAAATGAGAAAATAACTTTGCTTAAAACAAATATATAGCCTATCCCAAGAAAATAAGAGATAAAACCTTAAACGGCTATATAAACATTTAAGCTATATGCATCTTAACCCTAGGCTAAACGGAGCGGTTATAATCCTGACCATTTGATTGATATCCGAATCCGACCCTTGCTATTCAAATTCGAATCTGAATCCGATTGTTCGAATTAGTATTCTCCTAAACAAATGCGAATTCGAATTAGATTTGGATTTTCGACTATCCATTTACATCTTAGGCAAAGTGAAATTTAATTATTATTATTATTATTTTCTAAAGAGATTATGTCAGTTGATTAGTCGTGAAGAGTAGTTCCGAGGCTATGAAGAGGTTATTAATATTTATGTACTGAGTGGCATGGGAACATGAGAAAAAGGTTAACGTGAAAGGTATACAAAACATACTTATAAACGGTTGAAAGTTTTAAAGGTAAAAATGGGTAAGTGTGAACAAGTGTAGATTTGTTTTTATAAGCCCTTCACCTTTATATAGAGAATGAGAGGAGAGGAGAGGAGAGGAGAAGAGAATGAGAGGAGAGGAGAAGCCTTGGCTTCTTCACCTTCTTAGTTTCTCTGCCAGCACCAAGTTTTCATGCGTGCGTGCATTGACAACTTTGTTGTTCCTTCGCCTCTCTATTTGACAAAGGAGTGGGTGGTTGGAACATCTTTATCTTTACAATGGCTTTAGTGCAATTAAGGTAAATGGTTGGTTTTTCTCCAAAACTGCTTTTGACTTTGGATTGATTCTTGATAAATTCACACGTGGATGGGCCCATGTGTCCCCTCTTTGTGAAAGAGGAAATACTCAAACATATCTTTCCATCCAGTATTGTGAGACTGTTCACCAAAATTACGGGCTACCAGTACCAGTCCTGAAAATCCAACAAATTTCTCCAGGAAATACCCTCATGTTCCAATCAATAGATGCATGGTTGACAATTCTTACTCCCAAGCTTGATATATCCGAATACGTAACTCTGGGTTTTCACCGGCCTATTACATATGTTCATCATTCACTCCAAAGAGGCACCACTGATGATAATTTATCGTTCCACATGCCTACAGTTAAAATTCTCTTTGAAAGCCCTTTTAATCTTTTGAAAAAACAGTTTGAGCAAGAAGTAGCACTGAAATATTTCAAGCGCCATATTGTGCATGTTGAGTCCTGTGGACCCCTCTACAGTTCCACCAGAAATTATGGAAACTCCACTAGATGGGTGGACCCTATAAAATACCATCCAGACATCCCTTGGTAGAAAGACTTACGGAGCATCAGTGGGTGTACATGGTACCTATCCCATCTCCGGCCCACAATAATGACAATGAAACATCACTAGATACCGGAAGCTGGGACTAATCTCAGTATCATCACTCATACTTGTCTTCAACAAGCCAATGTGTCATATGTTCGTTTATGTCTTAGTTTCTTTATGTCCATGTGTTATTGTGTACATGTTCAAAGTGTTATGTACTGTTTAAGTCCATGTTGTCACGGCCTTAGTATTACTAAGTTAATCGTGCCGGCACTTAGTTGCCCACAAGCTTTTTTAAGAACTAAGTAAGCCTAAAAGAGGAGAAAACACAAGAGAACTCTTAATAGAATGGACTTCTATTACAAAGATCTCTTACAATGCTTGAATGCAGAGTGCACAGTGCAGAGTGCCTTGGCCAAATGAGACCATTCTTATTTATAGGCACTAATGGGTACAACGAATGACTCAGATATGTACAAGTGTCTATGATCCAACGGTTAGAAATCTTCTAGTAGAGTGGTCTAGAACATTTCCTCTTTCTAAGAGAATTTTAGAGAATGTAAGGATTTTTAGAGATCCTATATGTACAAAGAATGTAGAGGTTTCTAGATAATGGACCAACCCACTAGCCCATGTGCCACCCCATGGGTCATGTAGACCGAGCGGGACATGGAGCGGGTCGCAGGTCGTGACATTCTACCCCACCTAAGTTACAAATGTCCTTGTCGCATCTTTCTCATGGAACTTGTGTATAACCTCATGGAACTGCCAAAGTGCATCTGATGGTTCCCAACTTGCTTCACTTTCTGGTAGTCCCATTCAATTGACTAGGTACTCCTTACAAGGAGTAACGCCTCGCCTTCTGATCACTCTATCAGCCATCACGTATTCAGCCTCCTTCTCATTGGATGTAACAACACCCATAGGTGCTCGAGTTGAAGTCCCATGGCTTGAGTCTTCCATGTCTCCATGATAAGGCTTTAACATGCTCGCATGAAAAATTAGATGAATCTTGAGCTTAGGAGGAAGCTTTACCTCATAGGATACGTTACCCACCTTCCTCACAATCTCGAATGGCCCTTTGTATCGGCGAACCAGTCCTTTGTGCACCGTCCTTAGGGACTTGAACTGCTGTGGCACAAGCTTTACCAGTACCAAGTTGCCTACCATGAAGTTTTCTGATCGCTTGTCTTTGTCGGCCCATTTCTTCATCTTCTTTGTGGCTTTATCTAGATAAGACTTGGCCATGTCCATCTTCTCGTGCCACTCCTTTGCAGCCTTGAATGCCTAAGGACTCCTCCCTGTATATGTTGTCATGATTGTGTGTGGCGTCAAGGGTTATTGTTTGGCGGCTATCTCAAACGGGCTTTGGTTCGTCGCCTCGCTTCTTTGTAGATTATAAGAGAACTAAGCCACATCAATCAGCTTGGCCCAATCCTTCTGGTTGGTACTCACAAAGTGCCTTAAGTATAGCTCCAGCAAGTTGTTGACTAGTTCAGTTTGCCCGTCACTCTGTGGATGGAAGCTTGTAGAAAAGTGGAGAGTCTATCCCAACAACCTGAACAATTCCGTCTAAAACATGCTTGTGAAGCAAGGGTCTCTATCGCTGATGATTGTGTGTGGCACACCCCAATACTTTATTATGTTCTTAAGGAACAACCTTATTGCTTCTTCTGCTGTATAGTCTCTAGGGGCTACCACAAAGGTAGCATACTTGGAGATTCTGTCAACATTTACAATGATAGAGCCGCATCCTTCCGACGTAGGTAGTGCGTTGATGAAGTCCATAGATATACTTTTCCATGGCCATTCCAGTGTGGGGAGTGGTTCTAACAATCCCCTTGGTTGTTACTGCTCTACCTCGTTTTGTTGGCACACAAGACATGTCCTTACATAGGCTTCTATGTCATCCCGCATCTGAGGCCAATAGTAGGCTGCTTCTAGTAATGCCTGTGGGCGCCATTGCCCTAGGTGACCAGCCCACTTTGTGTCATGGCACTCACAGATAAGGTTTCGCCATAGGTTGTTCCATTTAGGAACATAGAGCCTTTTTTTCTTAGCGTAGAGCAAGCCATCCTTCTCCCAAAAGCGTTGCGTCTTGCCTTTTCGTGCAAGGGTAATCAAGCTCTTAGCCACAGGGTCATGCTCCATTCCTTCCTTGATTAAGTCCAATAGTACCCCATCTGGTTGGCTAAGAGAGGCTAACTTGGCCTTCCTACTCAACGCGTCCACCACACAATTGGCCTTACCCGGCTTGTACTCAAAGTTAAAGTCGAACTTTGCCAAGAAATCTACCACCTAGCTTGTTTGGGACTTAGCTTTTTATGGAACTGAAAATAGCGGAAACATTGTCTCTCTTTATGATGAACCTTGAGCCAAGAAAGTGGTGATGCCACGTCCTAAGACAATGCACCACAGTAGTCATTTCCTTGTCATGGACCGTATAGCGTCACTCTGTCTCATTGAGCTTGTGGCTCTCGTAGGCAATTGGGTGTCCTTCTTTGTATCAACACCCCGCTAATAGCAAAATCAGAAGCATCGGTGTGTACTTCAAACTGCTTGCCATAGTCAGGCAAGGCAAGCACGGGATCTTCTGTCATTGCTTCCTTTAACTTTTTAAAGGCATTTTGGCATGCATCAGACCACTACCATGCCGTGTTCTTCTTGAGAAGATCCGTCAAAGGGGCTGCCCTTGCAGAATATCCTTTGATGAACCGCCAATAATAGTTCACTAGGCCAAGGAAAGATCTCAGCTCAGTGACCTTTGTAGGAATGCCCCACTCTTTAATAGCCTGCACCTTGCTATTATCCATAGCTAACATACCGCCCCCAACCTTATGACCAAAGAACAACTTCCTATTGGGAGAATGCACATTTCTCCTTCTTCACATAGAGTTGGTTGTCCCTTAACACCTTGAAGACAATCTTCAAATGCTCTACATGTTCCTCTAAGGTATAGCTATGTATGACAATGTCATCCAAGTAAATGACTACGAACCTGTAAGATCCGTACCTACAAATTTTGAGGATGAAATTTTAATAAGAGGGGGGGGGAGTTGTAAGACCCGTATCAAACTAACCGGTCTTACCACCTTGTACCAGGTCTACCTATCATGGTCGAGCCAAGTGGACCAAGTGCGTGAAGAAACCACAAGACCAGGTATGAAGTTTAACTGAAAAACGGTCAAATATGAGGGTAGGGTCGCATGCCTAAACAGGTATGATCGATCCCACCTCAAAAGAGTCCAACCCATAACTTTTTAGTCGGGGGTCGCATGACTAGAAAAACGTAGGGTCGATGGATTCTGCGACCCTACATGCGACCCTACGATAGCAGACAAATTTCGGAAATTAGGAAACCTTCCTAATTCAAAGGGGGTCTTTCCTAAACTCATTGGGACTTAAGTGTCAAAACTGGGCCCGGCCTGGTAGCACGGACCGAGCCAGCCCGATATAACCCGAACCCAGCGTGGACCGTGCCTTAATGGACAGGTTTTGGTCTGAGCTTGTAAAGCCCGACACCGTTTCAGTCCAAACCGAAATCAAACCGGACCGGTCCGTTAAGAAGCTTGAATTAGCCCAAATCGATAAAACCCAACCCGAACACCGGTAAGGTCCGTTCGGGCCCAATTTCTTAATTTTAATGATTTTAAATTTTAATAGATTGTGTTACATTATTAGAGTTCACTTCATGATCTAGAAGATTATGTGAATCTATAGTTGAAAAGATTATGTTAATTGTTATAGTTTATTAAATTACATACATATGGAAAGAATAATGCTAATTTTATAGATAGAAATAATAAAATAGGCTATATAATTTACATATAAAAGGGGCCCAATAAGCCCGATCCGGACCGAACCAACCCGAAATCAACACAATAAACCCAGTCCGATAACAAACCGACACCGGACCAGCCCGTTAGTTATTGTGTCCAGTGCAGCCCACCCCAGCCCGAATTCTTAATGGACATGTTTTGGGCTGGACTTATAAAACCCGACACCGGTTTAGCCCGGACTGAAACCGGCCCAGATCGGCCCATTGACACCCTTACTTATTATGGAGGGTTTTTCTTTATAAATAGGACGTCCCTTAGCCTCTTTCACTCCTTTAGAACCCTAATTGAAAGTGAGAGAAAGAGAAAGAGAAAGAGAAGGAAGAGAAGAAGAGAAGGAAACTTGAAGAAGAAGACTAAAGAAGAGGAGGAAGTTCAGAGAAACCTCTAAATTAAGGTATGAACCTAATTCCCTACCTGAATAAGAGAGCCTATAATAGTTTATGAAGAACATAGGATTAGGAAAAACCCAAATCATCCATCCATGGATAGATTCCAAGAGATTCTATGGAGGAAATCATTATGGACAATGAATGGTGTATAAATTATAGTTTTGAGCCATAGAACAATCATAGAATGGACCATGATAGTAAGCCAAAGGATCCAAACATGAAGGAATGCATTGTAGAGTGAAAGGTCGACTCAGAAAATGTGTGGTCGCATGTAGGGTCGAATGATATTCGACCCTACAAGACCACATGATCGATCACATGCCCTCAAAAAGTCCCAGGGAGGGTGTGGTCGCATGTAGGGTCGAATGGTATCCAACCCCACTTGCGACCCTACACCCTGGGGTCGTAGAAACTGCTACCCTAGGTACTACCCTACCTTGCGACCCTACCCCTGTGGTCTCAGAAACTGCTACCCCAGGTGCTACCCCACCTGCGACCCATCAGTTTCTGTTAGTCTAAATTTAATGGAATTAATTCTAATTAAAATCTATCAACTTGGTTAGGTTTTCAAGTGATTTAAAAGTGATTCATAAAGCTTGAACGAGGATCTACGATCAATCAAAGGTGAGGGAATAAGACCTAAACTAATTGACTAATAATAAACTATTTTTGTTTGTTGAGTCCAATACCATAAATGATTCTATGCTTGTATGATTGTAATGTGCATATCACATGTCATCCACTATTCCTGTTATTACTGTTTATGCATATTTAATTTCGTTTATTATAACATGATGATGATGATAATGATGCTAGGAATAGGCATGTGAATGTATGTGTGTGGTTAGTGTACTTGATGCGAGTGGAGCATCAGGGGGAGGACGTGACACTGTGGTTCATCCTAATCATTGGACTCTAGCTCTATCTCTACTCAAGTCTTGTCCACTAACATCGTCGTATCACCATTACCTTAGTAGAACTATTACGTCGTAGGGCATCAGGGGAGGTGGTCTCGGACCGTGTAGTCTCTGACTTTGCCGGGGGGCCTTAGCTCTATTTCTATGGATGTATTGAGGGATGCTGGGGTGAGACCTTGGATACACTGTTTGACATTAGGATTGGTTAGTTGCGAGCCCAGTTTGCAAGCCCTCGCCAACAGGGGCTTACGTGTTGGTATGGGTAGGGCATCAGGGGAAGTATGATACGGTGTGATCCTAAGAACTTTAGCTCTATCTCTATTCCATGGTGGGTGCATGTGGGGGCAGCAATGGTGTTTGATCCATTGGGCGGTTCCACACATTCGTGTGTAAAGGTGCGATGGCCACCTATCCTTTCTATTGCACATTGCAAACTTATGAACCAGACCAAAGACATGAATTGAATGTATGCATATGTTTGTTGCATTGTTTTGTTTACTCACTAAGATCAAGTTGGACAGCTAACCCTCGTGCGTGTAATTCTTTTTAGTTCTGATGTTGCAGGTTTTACGGTTGAAGATTATGTTGACACGCCAACATATGAACATGTGACGGCTATGATGAGCAAGCTGTGGAGGAATATTGTGATTCGTTAAGCGAGTGTTTCAACTATGGATACGCTTAGTGTTTAACTTTCGTATTTGGATATTTGTAATAAGTATTAAATTATGTTTTGGTTAATTGGAGATAAATAGAATATTAATTATTTATCATGACTAGACCTCAGTTCATTATTTGTAAAACTTCTGCTATTTACTTTATTATCTCTGATTAATGTGGAATGTGTTTTGCTTTAATATGGTGGGGATAGCCTATTCGAGATCTTTGTTGAATCGTTGGTTTATTGACGGTTCATCACACCATTCTGGTTGGTGCAGAATTGGGGTGTGACAACTTGGTATCAGAGCTCTCAGACCTTGCCCATTAAACCTGAATACTTCCACTGGAGTCTATGAATTGATTTAGGATAAATTAAAAATTTTAATACAAACACACCATAAGCACCTGTGTTGGTTGAGACAGAACTTAAACAAGACAATAATGTACATATAAAAGGTGGAACCATATATATATACACAAACAGAAAGAGAGAATTCAAAATTTATCATGATAAACAAATAATATAGGGTACTATCTATAAGTTGGGCAGTTGCCTAAGTATACAAAAGATATAGTACAGTAGCCAGAAGGAAGCATTTATAAAGCAGAAAATTAGAATACCGAGTTGGTACTCACAAGATGTGAAACTCGATGTATGGCAGAAGAAGAAGAAAAATGGCTAGTAACGCCAAAATCCCTGTAGAGATAAAGGGAAAGATCTTGGGCTAAATCCAACAGAGATAGGAAAACAATGGCCATACACCAAAAATGAGAGTAACTATAAAAGAAGATAAAGTTATACTCCTGGGTGATATAGAGACTCAGAGTGAGATCTACCATACGCTGATCCATTACCCGCTGAGCATTTAGAAGATGTTGCAACTTGACCCCACCACTATCTGGGTCGAGAATGGGTAATGAAAATTCATCTGAGCAGATGTTAAATAATGATAATCAGATTGGAGCAAATCAAAGGAAGTGAATAACCAGACCCCTCCAGGCAATCTACTTGGGCTACCAAGTGCCTTAGCCATGGTTGTAATAAATTTAGCTAGACAAAATACATGAGCAACAACCGATGAGACCGACTATGTAAGTTGCTATGTGAATCACTATACAAGTTGCCGATGCTACATCAACACCTCCGAGTCAAACCAAGTACGATACAAATTGGTAGCAACACTGTACCCCCAGCACCTGTTACCTATAACACAGTGCCTACCATACAGCAAGTCTCAATAACACACACCCCAGTGCAGAAGCTTGGTGCACAACAAGCAGTGTATCAAGGTGGTTATCCTTATCAGCCACCGATGTATGGGATAGCTGCATCATGACAAAATGATCCGACAAGGATTGAAGAATGTTTTCTGAAGATGAAGCCTCAAACGTTTTCAGCAAAGGATCAAATCTATTGTGGCCATATAAATAGATAGGTTTACATAGGATGCGGTGCATTATTGACTTACTCTTATGATTATAGAGGATGCACATACCAGATTTTAATTTCTCTTGTTTTGATAGGATACCTTCTTGATTTAACCTGTCAATTGGAGTTATAGATATTGTTTCTTTAGTATTAGTCCTGATTACACCAATCTGAGCCACTCTCATGATCAACAACATGAACAGAGATATGAACTGAATAAACAGTTAAATGTTTAATCATGTTGAGTGTACATCTTTTGATTTATACCTGATTTATTGATGTTCCAAAATTTCTCCAGATTAACTCCTATAGTGCCTCGACCAATGGCATTATACACTCAATAGAACCTATAACCATGAGGTTAAGAACTGTAAAAGCTCTATTTTCATATATTTGGGCCAGCGTGCAACTTAACGATCTTTTGATGCCGGTTGGATTACCATAAATTTACTCTTGATCTTTTAAACCTAGGTTTGCTAGATAAAACAAGTGTCTTTCATCATACTTAATTCGAAAGAAGGAAATGAATTACTTTTGGATGAACATTCTAATTTTCACATTCTCAAGATGTTTAGTTAATCACTGGTTCAAACTGGGTTGGTCTCCAACCTAGACTCGGTGATGAGGTGCAGCACGAGGTGGTAGGGCACATGACCAACCGCACCCTCTTGGCGTCGTGTCGGACCCTTAACTAAACCTTGTTTAAATGTTTTAAATGTTTTAAGTAAAAGTTTGAGTTAGTTTACCTCCATTGGGTACTATTGGTCTAGTTCATGTTGGTTTACTCGCGATTCGTCAACTGACCATCTCTTCTGGCCCGGTTATAATTGGAAGATCTATCACAACAAGAAACCTAAGTTAGACAGGATTCACAGAGTGTGGGTCTTACAGAGAGAGCTCTTAGAAGAATGGAGTTCTATTGCAAACATCTCTTACAATGCTTAAGTGCAGAGTGCCTTGGCCAAATGAGGACATCCTTATTTATAGGCACCAATGTGTACAACGAATGGTTAAGATATGTACAAGTGTCTATGATCCAACGGTTAGGAATATTCTAGTAGAGTGGTCTAGAACATTCCCTCTTTCTAAGAGAATTCTAGAGAATGCAGGGATTTCTAAAGATCCCATATATACAAAGAATGTGGAGGTTTCTAGATAATGGGTCAACCCATTAACCCATGTGCCATCCCATGGGTCATGTAGAAAAAGCGGGACACAGAGCGGGTCGTGGGTTGTGACAATGTGATGTTATGTACTAGTCCATTTGTTGCTATTTACTAGTCAAAGTATTGTGTATCTATAAACGTATTTCTCTTCAAGTTTTTAAGTTTTTAAATTCTTGAGTCTAGGTCCTTCAGTTATAAAAGGACCTCTTGTGTTTCTTTTTAACTTGCCCTAGCATTGGTTTGTGATGCTGACCCCATTTAATTGAGATAAGGCTTTATTGTTGTAGTTGTTGTTGTTGTTGAGCATTGGTTTGTGTCTTTGCCATCCCTCTTCTTCGTTCTCTCTCTTCTTCTTTTTTTTCTGTTTTTTTTTTTGCTAAAAGTCCAGTAAAATGCATTAAAGAAAATTAAATGTACAAATCATTCACTTGTGCTAGATAAACCCCACCTTCAGCATGAAATCAGTGGGTCCCAACACAAGTTTATTTACATTTCTCAAATCTATACCATGGTCGGCCAGAAGCCTCCCAAACTACATAGGCTATGAAATCTGGACAGGTTGTCCACCATGAAGACATCCTAGTTGATGCAGTTTTTTTTTGCTAAAGCGTCTGTAATTTTATTTGCATCGCGAAAGCTATGAGTGACTCTCAATTGTATATGAGCCAAAGACTCTGAAATTGACCTCCATCTCTGTTGATAGTACCATGGGATCACTCTATGTCACACCCCAATTCCGCACCATTCGGAATAGTGTGATGAACCGTCAATAAACCAACGGTTCAACCAGGATCTCAAAATAGGTTATCCCACATATGATAAACCAAAACACATTCCACATTAATCAGAGATAATAAAATAAATAGCGAAAGTCTTACA
>CM053266.1:76807009-76826248 GCA_028583415.1 Protea cynaroides | reverse complement strand
AAAATTTGAACGTATGAATCTTACAACTCCCCCATCCTTAAAATAAATTTTGTCCTCAAAATTTTGAATTTACTTCGTAGTCAATAGGTGGAATTCTATTTCCGCATTGCATCTACTTCCTCCTATGCACTCTTCTCCACGTCTTGTCTTTGCCAGGTTACCTTCATATAATAATTATCCCAGCTTTGGAAACATTGTACCTTCCAACTAGTGAACTAGGCTGGTACCTCTTCAATATTTAAACATTCTATCTAATCCGGTGACTCCGTGGTCAATTCTTTTGATATGGATCTCCAATGTACTTCTTCAATAGAGACACACGAAATACATCATGCACACTAGACATGGACAGCGGTAACGCTAATTGATATGCAACTTTTCTACGTCTCCCCAAAGTTTATAAGATCCAACACATATATAAATTATGACTTTCCCTTCTTGTCTAATCATTTCAAACTGCGCATAAGTGATATCTTCAAAAACACTTTGTCACTTATGGCGAACTCAAGGTCTTGGTGTCTATTCTGACAATCTTGAGCTATCCTGCCCCTTTTCTTTGATCTTGTCTGCCACTCGATGGTTTTCTTCATTAGACTTAGGTTTCTAAAATTCTTCATTCACCAACTTTATTCCAAAATAAAATAATTTGTCATTTCTACCGTACCATGCTTGATAGGTAACATTTACATGGTAGCTTAATAGCAACTTCAATTCACGGTAACTTCTCAACTCAAGTTCCTTGAAATCAATTTTACAAGCTCGGAGCATAGCTCTTAGGATCTGTATAGTCCGCTCCGACTGTCCGTCGGTTTGAGGTAAAGTGCGGTACTAAACCTCAACTTTGTTCCCATTCTTTCCTATAGATCCTTCCAAAACTTCAAGATAAAGCATGGGCTTCTGGCCGACACTAAGCTCTCATGCATACCATTCAATCTGACAATACTATCCATATATAGCTTAGTTAGCCGCTCCAAAGCATACCGAGGTCGTATAGCAATGGAATGAGCTATCTTCGCAAGGCGATCAACAATCACCCATACTACGTCAACCGATCTAGGAGTCAGTGGAAAATCAGTGACATAGTTCATTGTAATGCAGTTTCACTTCCAAACTGGCTCCGATAGTTATTGTAGTAAGCCATGTTGGTCTTTGTCTTGTAGCTTTTACTTGCTGATAATTCAGACATTGGAACACGCACTAAGCCACATTTGTTATCTTTCCTCTTTACCAATACAATCTCTTCGGCTCATGATACATATTGGTATTTCAGGATGTCCTGAATATTGAGTACAATGGGCTCTTATCATTATCCTCTTCCTGACATCTGAATCTTTATCTTCAGGTATTTAGAATCTACCACTGTATCTGAGTACTGTCTCTGCATCCAAAATAAGTCAGGTTTGGTTTTCCTTTCTCCAAATCTCCTTGCATTGTTCTTATATACAGATCTAACAAAATTACTAATTTTATTTCATCCACCAATTCAGAGATGATTTTTAATGCCCCAACGTAACCGAATTATTGCTCCATAAGTTCATCCATAAATTCTCGCTCAATTGGATCATCACTAGCTTCTATTATAAGTTACTCTTCTTCCAAATCTGAATTTGTTGCTGCGAAACATAAGACAGCATTTATATTGGGTCCTTCCTTGGACTTCATAATTCCCTTTTTGCTTAAGGTCTTAGTTACTTCACTAGCCTTCCTTGGATGATACTAGATATCCCAGTCTTAATCCTTGAGCAATTTCAGTCATCTTCTTATCCTCAGGTTCAACTCTTTCTAATGAAGAGATAAATAAAACACTTGTAATCCGATCTAATCTAAAATTCCTCTCCATTTAAATAATGTCTCCAAGTCTTGATTGCATGAATCACAACTGTTTACTCCAATCATGAGTTGGGTAACTCTTCTCATGCTCTTTCATTTTTCTTAAAGCATATGAAATCGCTTATTTACCTTACATCAACCCGCATCCTAGATCCAATCCGAAAGCTCCAATGGATAGGGTAAAAGGTTTCCCTGGTGCCGAAATGATCAAGATGGAAGTTGATATCAATCTTACTTTAGAATCTAGAAATATTCTTCATACTTGTAGGTCCAAATAAATTCCTCTCCCTTCCTGGTTAGCTTGGTAAGAGGTTTTGCGATCTTAGGGTGGTCCTCCAAGCATCGTCTGTAATAATCAGTTAAACTCAAGAAACTTCTGATCTTCGCAATATTCTTTAGGTGTTTCTCACCATACAATTGCTTCTATCTTAATAGGGTCCACTTTAATCCCTTTTTTTTTTTATGCTATGTGATCTAAGAAGATCACTTTGTTTAATCATGTCTCATATTTCTTGGACTTGGCATAAAGCTTTTTACTTCTCACTGTTGTGAAGCGGTTCTATGCTCCGTTGTATGAGTTGCTTCATTCTTGGAATAAACCAAACTATCATTTATGAAAACTATGACCGACGTGTCCAACAGGTCATGAAACACCCAGTTCATCAGTTCCATAAAAGACGTAAGGGCATTGGTTAATCCAAACGTTATAATCGAGAATTCATAATGTCCAATCCCGATTCTAAAAGCTATCTTTGAGATATTTCTATCCAAAATCCTTCCACTGATGATATATTGATCGAAGATCAATCTTAGAAACTAACTTTGCTTCTTGCAACTGTTTAAACAAGTCATCGATCTAAGGTAGTAGATATCGATTCTTGACTGTGAGCTTGTTTAGTTCCCGATAGTCTATGCATAATCTGACACTACCGTCCTTCTTCTTCACGAATTGCATTGGCATTCCCTGTGACGTAATACTTAGCCGATTAGGACCTTAGTCTAATAACTCTTATAGTTGAATCTCAGTTTCTTCAACTCTGTAGGAGCTACTCTACAGGTGCCTTTGATACAAGTATCGTCCTGGGTAACAAGTTGATGACGAACTCGATCGCATGATCAGATGGTAACCCGATAAGTTTTCTGGAAATACATCAGGAAATTCATGCATCACATCAATATCTTCCATCTGTGGTGCTTCTTTGGTAACGTATACCACAAGATACCATATATCCAACTTCTTTCTCTTCAAAGCATCTCTTCGCCTTTAGCATAGAGAAGATCAGCTTTCGCTTCTTAGGTAACATGCTTCCAATAATACCAAATTATGTGTCGTCTTTTATTCTTGAATGATAACCTCTTCTATGCACATAACAACTTTGTAGAGTGTTGAGACAGCCAGTCTATCCCTAAGATGACGTTAAAGTCTGCCATCTCAAGTCTAATTAGGTTGCGTCGAAATTTCATCCATCCATTAATATGATTCAATCATTGTTCATAACACTCATTTAAAACAACATTTAGTCCAAAAGTGCTTGAACTAGCAAAATCTGATGTAAAGGTCTTAAGAGCTTGTCTAGTTCCTTCATCTCTTTTGATTTTTCAAAGACTATCATCAAAATCTCATATTGCACTCATTAGCTTGTATTTCTTTTATCCTTGATGTTCTACCTTGCTCTCTCTTCCATATACCTCAAAAATTCTTGTGATTGTTACTTCATATCCCAAGTCTATCTATAAGCATTAGGGTATATGCTTATAAATTCATTAATTCAGCCAAACTATTTGGTCTTTACTTAATCATATTCCTCAACATTGGGCATAACTCAATTATCATTGTATTAAATCGAGTACTACTTATGCCATGACTTTATCCTTGTATCCACTCTTAAATTTGCCTTTAGGAATCTTCTACCTTGTCAAAATTCATACCGATATAACCATCATTAACTCTACTTGAGTGCTATCTATTTCTTTACTGGCTACTCTTAATAGTTCCCACATTTTCTCATGCAGTCTTTTACAGACATGATTCATATCCATCCATTTAGCAATCTCAAAACAAATTCTTCATCACTTCATCTGAGTTCCATTGGCTATAGCATTTAATCTGAATCCAATCATCTTTCTTTCAATAATTCCATTATCACTAAACATTTTTATCATCAAAGGTCAGGGAGTGTATGAATCAAAATATTCATCCAAAAGTGATTCACTTCCTTTCATCGACTTAGCATAATGACAAACACTTGCTTTATCTAGTGAATCTAGGTTTCAAGGATCAGGAGTAAATCTGTGGTAACCCAACAGACATCAAAAGATCATTAAATTGTATGGTGGTCCAAATATATGAAAATAGAGATTCTATAGTTCTTGACCTCATGGTTACAGGTTCTATTGAATATATAATGCCATTGGTCGAGGCACTACAGGAGTAAATCTGGAGAAAGATTTCGTACATCAGTAAATCAGGTATAATCTGGAGAAAAATTTCGTACATCAATAAATCAGGTGTAAATCGAAAAGATGTACGCTCAACATGATTAAACATTTAACTGTTCATTCAGTTCATATCTCTGTTCATGTTGTTGATCATGAGAGTGGTGCAGATTGGTATAATCAGGACTAATACTAAAGAAATAATATCTGTAACTCCAATTGACAGGTTAAATCAAGAAGGTATCCTGTCAAGACACGTGAATTTAAAATCTGGTATGTGCATCCTCTATAATCATAAGAGTAAATAAAAAATACACCGCATCCTATATAAACATATCTACTTACATGGCCATTATCCTCTTATCTCTGTTTGGATTTAGCCCGAGAACTTTTCCTTTATCTCTACAAGGGTTTTGGCATTACTAGCCATTTTCCTTCTTCCTCTGTCCTACATCGAGTTTCACATCTTGTGAGTACCAACTCGGCATTTAATTTTTCTATTGTACAGATGCTTCCTTCTTGCTACTGTACTATATCCTTGTATACTTGGATAACTACCCAACTTATAGGTAATACCCTATATTGTTTGTTTATTAGGATAATTTTTGGTCATCTCTTTCTGTGTGAGTGTATATATATAGTTCCACCTTTTATATGTACATTATCGTCTTGTTTAATTTCTGTCTCAACCAATACAGGTGCTTATGGTTTGTTTGTATTAAAGCTTTTAATTTATCCTAACTCAGTTCATGGACTCCAGTGGTAGTATTCAGGTTTAATGGGTAAGGCCTACGAGATGCTCTGATACCAAGTTGTCACACCCCAATTTCGTACCATTCGGAATAGTGTGATGAACCGTTAATAAACCAACGGTTCAACCAGGATCTCAAATAGGCTATCCCACATATGATAAACCAAAACACATTTCACATTAATCAGAGGTAATAAAATAAATAGCGAAAGTCTTACAGATAATGAACTGAGAAATTCTAACTGTGATACTCATAAATAAAATATCCAATTATGTTGTTTCAACCGAGACAAATAAAATATCGAATACATGTCTTTACTAAATCCAAATAAATAAAACAAAATCTAATCGAATACGCATGAGTTGCACTCGCAAGAGGAGTCATGCGTATCCACTATGTCTTCAGCTTCCATTGTCGCCACATGCACGTACACAGGAGCGTTCATGTAATCTTCAACGGTGGTACCGCGCATCATCAACTAAAAGTATTCGAACTCGAAAGGGTGAGCACACATCACGGCTCAGTGAGCAAACAAAACAATGCAACAATACATATGCATGCAATCAATTCATATCTTTGGTCTGGTTTAAAGTTTGCAATGTGCTATAGAAAGGATAGGTGGCCGCCGCACCTCTATACACGAGTGTGTGGAAACGCCCAATGAAAATGACACCGTCGCCCCACATGCACCCACCATGGACAATATGCACCCCATGAAAACGGCATGGCTGTACCGGTTGCCCAAACCAACACTTAAGCCCCTGTTGGCGAGGGCTTGCAAACTGGGCTTGCAACTAACCAACCCTAATGTCAAACAATGTATCCAAGGCCTCACCCCAAAGATCCCCTCAATACATCCATAGAGATAAAGATAGGGTCCGGTGACCAGGCTGAACCACAATGCCACGTCCCCCCTGATGCTCTACGATATATTAGTTCCGCTAAGGTAATGGCGATATGACGATGTTAGTGGACAAGACTTGAGTAGAGATAGAGCTAGAGTCTGGTGACCAGGCTGAACCACATTGCCACGTCCTCCCCCTGATGCTTCCCTCGCATCAAGCACACTAACACTTGCTTAGTGGACATGACTTGAATAGACCATGGCACAATATACACCCCATGAAGAACGGTCATGGCTGTACCGGTTGATACCATCCCTACCCGCACCATATACACTAGCCAAACACAAACATTCACATGCCTATTCCTATCATCATCATCATCACCATGTTATAAACAATAAAGTAAGTATGCATGAACAAATAATAAAAATATTGGATGACATGTTAAATGCACATACAAGCATACACGCATAGAATCAATATGGCATTGGACTCAAGAATTAAAAATAATTTATTATTAACCAATTAGTTTAGGTCTTGTTCCTTCACCTTTGCTTGTTATTAGATCCTCTTCCAAGCTTTAGAATCACCTTTATATTGTTATTATATTGCTAGCAAACCTAACAAAGTCGATAGAATTTAATTAGAATTAATTTCTAATTTAAAAACCATGCTGTTAACTGAGGGTCGATCAGAGGGTCGATGCTCAGAATGCATAGGGTCGATGGGTCTATCGACCCTACCCTCTGTCTGAACTTCCCGAATGCTGAGGGTCAATGGTCAGAATGCATAGGGTCAATGGGTCTATCGACCCTGTGTGCGACCCTCGGTGCACTCGGGTCCAATTTTCAATTTTCAATTTTTAATTCATTCTTCATGTTTGGGGTCCTATGGCTTGCTTCCACCATTCATTCTATACATGTTCTATGGTTTAGAACTATACTTTATTCACCTACATGATTTCAATGAATTCCTCTATGGTTTTCCATGAAAACCTAACCATGAATGGATGATTTGGGTTTATTCTAAGTCATATCCTCTTCATAAACCATTCTAAAGTCTTAACTAAATCATGGGGAATGTATTCATACCTTAGTTTTGCTGAGATTCAGAGTTTCTCTGAATTTCCTCTTCTTCCTTAGCCTTTTCTTCAAGTTTTCCTTCTTTTCTTCTCTTCCTTCTCTTCTCTTTCTCTCAATCCAATTAGGGTTGTAAAAATGAGTGAAAGAGGCTTAGGGACGTCCTATTTATAGAGTAAAACCTCCCAAAATAAGTCCCATTGAGTTTAGGAAAGGTTCCAATCGAAATTAGGAAGGTTTCCTAATTTTCGGTTCGTGCTGTTTTTCTCGAGTATAGAGGGTCGATGGTGAGGGTCGATGAGAGGGTCGGACAACTCATAGACCCTCATCGACCCTGGTTGAGGGTCGATGGGAGGGTCGGACCTGTCTGTTAAAACCTGCGACCCTACCCTCATTTTGACTGTTTTTGGGTAAATTTTCATATTGGGTCTTGGGTTTCTTCACACACTTGGTCCACATGGCTCGACCATGATATGTAGACGGGTCCCGACACAAAATGTAAGGTTAGGCCGGGTTCGTGGCGTGCGGGTCTTACACTCTATTGAGCAACTGAACTACATTTTTTGAGTCTAATTCGAGTCGTAGGTGCCCAATACCTAACCTTATGCCCTCCTGAATACCAGTGATTGCTGCTGAGATTTCTGCATAGAAATTTGTTTTGATTCCCATGTATTCTAAAACTACACTGAAGACTTGTCTAGATGGCTCTCAGATCACTACTCTTGCTCCTGCTTCTCCTGGATTTCCTAAGGCACACCCATCTAAGTTCAATTTGTACCAAGGACTTCTCAGAGCCCTCCACACGACCTGCTTAATCCTCCTTGGTCGACTATTTTGTAGTAAGACCAAGACATATCACCATCCGAAGCTCATCATAATTATGCACAATGCATGGATATTTGATGGATAGGTCCTGACAACCTTTTTTAATGTTTGCTACTCGCTGAATTGTTGTCATTCTCCCCTCAAAGCAACTCAAGTTGCGTGCTAGCCAAATTACCTTTACTGAAACAAAGAATATGGATGTCCACATTTGTCGAAATGGCATTACTTTTTTCTTTTTTTTTCTAACATGAGAAGAATCTTTGAGCATCTGGGAAGCCATTCCATTGAAGATTGAACAATTCCAAAAACCTGCTGCCATAACTCCATTGCAAAGCTACATTGTAGGAAAATATGCTCATAACTGTCCTCATGTTAGTGGCATAAGTAATACCTTGAAACTATCGACACCCCTCTTTTCCTTATCGCATCATCTGTCAGGAGTCGCTTTAGACACCACCACCATGCAAAAACAAAAGTTTGAGGGTGTAACTCCTTTCTCCATATGTCACTTTCCTAGCTCTGACCATTTCCACCGTGTCGTAAACATCTCGTGTGAGATGTTGACCAATCCCATAACTTCTTCATGCTAGCCAAAGCTGCAGAAATGGACACCCTGGTTCTGAGTGACCCGTCATCCCTAATATATTTTATTCGCATTAGCTTTGCGAATCCTGAGTTCCCCGACATTGTATGCCATACTGGTTTTGAGATTAAAGCCTTATTAATATCAGCCAACCTTCTTATTCTCAGCCCACCCTCCTTCTGTGGATGGTAAACTAAATCCCATTTAACTATTACCCCTTTCTGTTTCATGGGGTCACCATTCCATAAGAAATTTCGAATCCATCATTCAGCCTCCTTGACTAGGGATGCCGGCCACAAATAAATAGAGAACGAGTGAACAAGAGAGCTAGTAAGAACCGATTTCACCGACTGAATTCATCCAGCCATAGATAGAGGCCTTCCATATCACTGTGAACTTCTTTTTCATTCTGTCCATAATAGGGAGAAGATGTGATTTGTTTGCCTTACCCTTGAAAATGTCCACCCCTAAGTATCTTGTGGGAATGAGCCTTCAGAAAAACCAAGGCCTGATAAAATTCAGCTTCTTGTGCTATGTTTAGTGTTGATGAAGAAAATTTTACTCTTTCCTTCATTTATCCGCTGCCTAGCATATCCTTTGTATTCCTCAAGTAATTTTTGTAGAACTCGTGCACTCTTTCTTTTTGCCTTCATAAAAAGCAAGATATCATCTGCAAAAAGAAGTTGAGAAGGAGCATTCACCCCACTCTGTACTTTTAATGTTTCCAACGAACCATCTTGCACGAGTTTTTTAATAGACCTGTAGAGCACTTCTTCAGTAAGTACAAATAAAATGGGGGATATAGGATCAGCTTGTCTCAGCCCTCGTATAGCATCAAAATATCCAATCGGACCTCCATTCACCATCGCTGATAGTCTAGCTGAGTGTAGTAGTGCCATCACTCTCTATACAAAAATAAGTGAGAAACCAAATCTCTATAAGACATCACCAAGGAACTTCCATTCAATAATGTCATAGGATTTTTGAATGTCTAGCTTAATGGCCATAGAGCTATTGTTGTTTTTCTGACCCATCAAACATGTCAGTTCAAAAGCCACTCCAATGTTATAATGAATAAGAAGGCCCTTTACAAAACCGCCTTGTTACTCAAATATCAGCTCCCCAACAAAACCCCCCAATCCAGATGATAGTTTTTTTGGGATAATCTTGTACACAAAATTTTCCACACAAATAGGACTAAAATTAGCCAATGTCAAGGCTCTATCCACCTTCGGTATAAGGGTAATGAAATTGTTATTAATTCCCTGCGGAGAAACCCTCCTGAAGAAGCTTCTGATAGCTCTACAAACATCCTATTTTACTAAATTCCAGCAAACTTTGTAGAATTTTTCTTGGAATCCATCCAGGCCAGGAGCACTATTTTCATTCATATCAAACACCATTCTTTTGATTTCTTCATTAGAAGGCATAGCATCAAGCAATATTGAGTTCTCCCTTGTTATTAACTGCGGGATAACCTCTAGTAACTCCATATTTTGTGTCAAACCCCTGCTCTCATGAAATGCTTTATAAAAATCCACAATGTATTCCTTGACTAGGTCCAGATCCTCCAATATAGTTCCATCTTCCTTTTGCAACATCAGAAGATATCCCTTTCCTCATCGCATCTTTGTTTGAGCATGGAAATATTTTGTGTTACCATCCCCGCACTTTAGCCATTGTATACGTGATTTTCATCCCAAAAAAGTTCCTGAAGCTCTATTGCTTTTTCATAATTTTTAACCGTATCCTTCTCTTCCTTTAACAGTGTATCATTAACTCCCACAACTTGTAAAGTCTCTTGAAAGTCTTCCATTTGTACTCTGGTTCTTACTATCTCTGTTTCAATTTTTGGAAATGTGTTCCTAGACCACACCTTCAGTGTTGCTTTCAAGTGCTTTTGCTTTTGTGATAAGACATAGAAAGGCTGACCTTGAATAGGCTAATTCCATGATTCTCTAACCAGATCTATGAAGCTAGGATTCTCCATCCAAAATCTCTCGACTCTAAAAGGGATATTGCTAGGTTTTGGAACTGCATTTCCTGCCACCAAAATCAGGCAATGGTTCGATTGCATCTTTGGTAACTATTTGAGTATCTGTCCATCCATTCACCATTAACACAACTTCGATCAAGAATTGCTTTGACATGTGCAATCACCCTGTTATTCGTCCATGTATATTTCAATCCTTTTGAAAGAAGAACCTGCAATGGTATCAAGTCTAAAAAACATGAAAACTCCTCCATAGAAGCATCATTAAATCTTCCCAGTCCAGTTTTCTCATGAGAGAAAAGGCATCAGTTAAAGTCCCCCATCACTATCCAAGGACACCTAGGCTGACCCAATGCAATTAAGTCCAGCCATAATTGCTTTCTTTTGGCTTTTGTGCAATGGGCAAGTATAAATGTAAATAAATGAGGTGCTCCCCCCAACTCCACAGATACTGTTAGGTGCTGATCAGACGATAGAACAACTATCGGGTCCTTCACTTATTTTTCCACATCAGCCATAAATTTGGGATGGACCCAATGCGGTTATTATAACGAAACAAAACACTATACCCCAACGACTGTAGCAAATGTTCCGGAAACTCATCTGTAGCCATTTTCGGTTCCGCCAAGCATAATAAATCCGAACACAACATTTTTTTTTTTTAAAACTAGTCTCGTTTTTGGGTTGAAGACACCCTTATGTTCCAGAATATTGACTTCATCATAAAGTAATTATTTCTTTTTTTCTGGATTTTGTCCCCTTTCTTTGGCCTCCCTGGACCACGCTTGGCATTAATGAACTTACCTTTCGAGTCCTGTAGTAACTCATCAATTGCAACAACTTCAGGGAAGGTAATTTCAGCAACCCTTCCACTGTTACTAACTGATATTCGACCACCTTTTTACCCTGCACTTCTACTTGGTGATCCAGTCCTGAGAGAGATTTGATCACCTACACCTGCAGCCACAGTATTAGGAGTTGAGGGTAACCTCAAAAGTTCATTGGATGTTGCCCCATCGCCACAAACACCACATGGATAGGGAACTGCAATCCCCTTATCGACTCCACTCTTAGCCCTGGCATTGCTCACAACTTCATTACCCATTGACCGGATTTCCTCTTCTGATTCAGATCCGCTTTCCTCTGGAATAACCTCGCCTTCTTCCTCTTCCGACAATTCACTTGCCTCAGCAATATCCGCCCAACTTTCTGTCATGGGTTTGCTAGTAGAAGGTACTCTCTCTAGAGCAACACTATTAACATCACTTTTATAAATACCACCCATCTTCTTGTTTATTCTCATTACTCTCTCTATCTCTATCTCTTGTAAAATAGTATTTGATATGCCCAAACCTCTACAACTAATGCAATATGTAAAATCAAGTCATTTAACTTATCTCATACTAGACTAACACAATCTAATGTCTAGTAGACCAAACTTTATTAGGCAAATAACATATAAGTTTTTCCTTACCCGAAAAAAAAAAACATAAAAGTTTTAACTTCTTTAAGTTTTGTCCGAACTAAAGGTTTATAAGAGAATATAGGAGAATAATAATAATATGAGATGTGGTGTGACGGTAAGGTTGTTATATTGCAACCTGGTTGTCATGGGTTCGAAGCATGGAAAGAACCTATTTGCATTACCGGTGTAAGGCTAATAATATGAGATATAAAAAACTATCATACAAATCGCCAACACAATATATATAGTCTTTCTCACCTCAAAAACCTCAAGAATATTCAGTGGTTTCACCCACTAAACTCTCGACACTCAGAAACATAGGCACCCATTGCCAGAAAATGGGCCTCGCTATTTTTGGCGAGGGAAAAGAAGTAAAAAAGCATAAGAGGGAATCAATAACATCTACAATGGCTTGGGTAGAATCCCACAGTGGAAAAAAACACTTGATCCTATTAATCCTCATTGAAAAAGCTTCTTCAATGGTGAAACCCTAAGGGAGAAGAAACACTCTCTTCTTACCTCTCTAAAAACTCTCATAGAAAGATTCCAAAATCTAAAAAATATTGATAGGGTTTCACTTAGCCATCAAATTTATAAGAGAATCTCTTAACCAATCATAGGGTTTCGCTTAACCAGTCAAGTGGTGTGATCCTAAAGGATGATCTCACAACTTGTCCGTGCACATAATGACAATTCATGTGAGATGTAACTGTTAGATTCTTATTGTGTGGGCTTGATCAATTACCTAACCAGTTGTTAAGTGGGAGTTCAATTACTGGTTTGACCGATTCAGGTTTGGTTCGTCACTTGTTAGAGACAACTAACCCGGTCCACTGTGGGAATGGTTCTGGGTTAGGGATAGGTATTATAAATACTATGGTTAGGGTTCCCGCAGTCATTGGTTTTATCTCACTATTGCTTCCATATGCACAGAGGAAAAAAGGATCCCAACGAGGCTGTGGAAGACTCTAATCGAAGCATTCAAGCTACACGAAACGGTCGAAAATCAATCTACAACAAATGGTATGTGTTCTATCATCTCTTTTAATGTCCATTGTATTCTAGTTATCTATGTCGTGGTTTCGTTAGGGTTAATGGGAAATCCCATGGGAAAACCCCTAATTTGTATTAAAAATTCTAACAATTGGTATCAGAGCCACCTACACAGAGTTAGGATCATAGGTAAGGGATAGTTAAGATGGTAGGAATGATTGAATTGAAAAAAAGGAGAGTTTTTTCTCCATAATTTTCCCCACAAAGTTTAAAACCTTTCAAAAAAATTTCGAATCAATGAAATTCAAAATAAACAATACCAGATTGTAGTACTCCGAAAAACGAGTCGACCGACACAAAGTCGGTCGACGGAGGTGGCCGGACGCGTCGTCACGCGCCGCCTGAAAAGGGCCATGAGATCCACGAGCCGGCGGTTTTAAAAAAAAAAAAAATTTCCCTGACGGCGCCGAGTCATCGCCGGGTTGACTCGGCGTTGAATCGTAAACCCTAACGGGTTCGCTGGTTGAGTCGGGCCGAGTCCACCCAGCCCAGGCCCGCTAGGCCCAGACCAGCTTTGACCGGGCTGGACCAGCCCAAAGCCAAAGCCAGCCCGGCCAGTCAGACCCAGCCCGGGGCTGACCAGCCAGTCCAGGCCCGACCGGAACCTGGAATGGGTCAACCCGAAACCCGGCCAGACCGACTTGAATGGTTGACCCGATGATCCAATTATATTGACCCGAAAACCCGATTTGTTGACCCTATGTTTTGACTGGAAACCCGGTTGGGTGGTCCGATGAGTTTTCCTAGAAACCCGAATTTTGGCCCATTGACGTGATTGTCTGAACCGGCCCAGTTTGGTTTACTCAGACCGATTCGGTTTGGTTCAGACCGTGGTTCATCCCGGTCCAGATTCTAAGGCCTGTCTGCCTTGCAGCTTTTTGACTACGTTCACAATCTGACTTTAAACTGGATTTGTGGGAGCTCGAAAAGTCAGATTGACCTACGATTTGTTCCATTGGACTTGGTTTTCAATGCTCTTCAATCTGGATTATATATTGTTATATTTTGATACATTGAGAATAGTATTTTTCTAAATTAATGCTCTTTTGGAACTTAATTTGCAGTGTTTATGCTGGTTTTTCTCATTATTCTTGTATCATAATGATTGTTGAGCTAAAGTGCATGTTTATTTTAATGTTTAGACTTATAAAGTTGATTTTTGAAAACATTCATAGTTATATATATATATATATATATATATATATATATATATATATATATATATATATATATATATATATATATATATATCCCACTAGAGCTGTAATTTGTAATTTGTTCATATCATGGTGGAACTTGGTGGATCCCACCAAAGTGGTATACCTTATTTTGTCATGATGTGTTCAAATTCAAGCGACTATGTTTGTAAATGCTTTAAAGAATGACAGTGTTCATCCAAAGGTGGCATTGTCTCAGTTTATTCAAATTATGATTTATACATGTTGTGTAAGGATTGGGTGGGACCACCAAAGTGGAAAGCTCAGTTATATCATGATATGCTCAAATCCAGTACTTATGCATTTATAGACACAGCAAAGAATGATAGTGCTCACTCAAATGTGACATTATCAAGATTTTCACTTTTGTGGAAGCAGCAAAGAGCGGCATTGTCCACCCAAAGGTGGCGGTGTCAAAGATCATGTATACTCATGCACATGGATGAAGGATCTTGACTTTTAGAGTTTCATACACCCAAAGGTGGTGGAATTTCGAGAGTCATTATCCCTTCACAGGTTCTGCATAGATAGTAAGAGGACCAGTGCGCTCTTGTCCCAAAGGATAAGGGTGTAGTTTCGGTTGACTCTACACGGATAATAAGAGGACCAGTGCGCTCTTGTCCCAAAGGATAATGGTGTAGTTTTTGCACAGATAGTAAGAGAACCAGTGCGCTCTTGTCCCAAAGGATAAGGGTGTAGTTTCGATTGACTCTACACGGATAGTAAGAGGACCAGTGCGCTCTTGTCCTAAAGGATAATGGTGTAGTTTCGGTTGACTCTACATGGATAGTAAGAGGACCAGTGCGCTCTTGTCCCAAAAGGATAAGGGTGTAGTTTCGGTTGACTCTGCACAGATAGTAAGAGGACCAGTGCGCTCTTGTCCCAAAAGATGATGGTGTAGTTTCGGTTGACTCTTCAAAGGAAATGGACTTGCATATGTTTAATTATTGTAAGTTTAACTTATCTTGTGTGTATGTTTGCATTATATCACACATATTAGAGAACATATAATGATCAAACACCTCATGATGCCTGTTATGGCGGGCCATTTTTATGAATTGGCATGAAAATTGAAAGCTAGTCTAGGAGTGTTCAACCTAGATACTCAGCAAAGATTGTATTCTGGTCCTTAGGAATATTCAATCCCTAAGATCAGGTAAAAGAAAATTCAAATAAGGAACATTGGAAATAGATGTTCAGAGAGAAATCCAAAGAAATTTTTGGTCTTTAAAATGGGTGGAGAGATGTTGTATTCTCAAGGATGTCTGTACCAGTTTTGATGGTATAGGATGATAATGGTGTGTGAGGAAACACAGGTTAGAACTATTAGCCATCACTAATAAACTCTAAGATATGTGAATCTCTGTAGATAACTCATTGAAATATTATAGATAATTCACTTAACTTTCACTTCCTCACCTAAACTGTAAAGTTAGATCCTGGTGACCCATAAACCTAGTGGACAGAAGATGAGTTGATTTCCTTTATACTAAGGAAGAATTTCAAAGAAAAGAGAAAGGAAGGAATGCCAATGTCATGACGTGTGAGTCATACTCTGACAAATGCAATAAGTGAAAGGTAGGGTCTTACAGAAAGAAAAATAATTTTTCAAAGAATAGTAAGAAACTTTTGACAAGAAAAATGATTTTATGGAGCTATAAGAACTCAGAAGGAACATGTGGAAAAGGTTATAATTGGAAGAAAATTAGGATCATGAAACTTTCGAGTGAGAAGGTAATGGAGATTAGAGACTTAAGTAATAGAAGTAATCAAAACCTATAAAAGTAGTAAAAACCCTTATTTACTCTCTGTAGTTTACTTAGCTATAGAAGTTAGACAGTATATCCTAATTTCATCCTTAGCATAGACATTTAGGACTATTATCTAAGGAAATACTGTAAAAATGTTGTAAAGAATAGAATTCTGAAAACCCCTAAAGTTAATGACTTGCTTACTTGTAAGGATTGTTTAAGGGGAATGTAAATTATTAAGGTAGATTGGGTGATAATGATATACTCCCAATGATTTTTAGCCAAATGTTTACAAGTACTAAAGCTTATGGCTTAGCATCATGTGGATGAGATTCAACAACAAAAGAGTAACAAATAGACCCCCCACCAAACGCCAACACCCCCAACCCCCCCACCCCCCCCCACCATAATGAGTAAATACACAATGGGGGGAAGTTTTTTTAATAAATTAATTAAAAAAAAAAATTTTTACCAAAAAAAATAAAAAATTTTTTTTTTTTTTATAAAAAAAAAATTTTTTAATTACAAAAAAAAAATTTTAAAAAAAAAAAAAAAAAACCTATAAACATATCTAGTCAAATACACACGAGTTGCACTCGCAAGAGGAGTCGTGTGTATCATCTTCAGCTCCAACTTCCATAGGTGCTACATTCCCATACGCGAGCGTTCATAAAATCTTCAACCGTATAACCTGCATCATCGCCCAATATATTCGGCGTCGAGGGTGAGCACACAATACGGCTCGGTGAGTAGTCAAAACAATGCAACAATACATATGCATGCAAAAATCAATTTATATCTTTTGGTCTTGTTTTATAGTTTGCAATGTGCAATAGAAAGGTTGGGTGGTCAAAGGTTAACGTTTATTGACACCGCCTCTATACACGGGGTGTGGAAGCCCTCCCGAAGGTTAACGTTTATCGTCGTCCCCATCCACCCTACCATAACATTATACAACAAAGGTTAACGTTTATTGCTATATAATGCTATACCAACACGTAGCCCCCGTTAGCGAGGGCTTGCAAACGGGCTTGCTACTAACCAATCCTAATGCCAAACAGTGTATCCAAGGCCTCACCTCGGCATCCCTCGGAACATCCATAGAGATAGAGCTAAGGCCCCCGGTAGAGTCGGAGACTACAAGGACCGAGACCACCTCCCCCGATACTCTACGACATAATAGTTCCGCTAAGGTAATGGTGATACGACGTGTCAATGCACAAGACTTGAGTTAGAGATAGAGCTAAAGTGCCGAGACCCACCAAAGGTTAACGTTTATTGGCGTTCCCATCACACCTCCCCGATACTGCGCATCAAGTACATCAACCACACACATACAAGCACATGTCTATTCCTATCATCATCATCATCATCATGTTATAAACAATAAAGTAAATATGCATGAATAAGTAATAGAAATATTGGATGGCATGCTGTATGCACATTACAAACATATTCGCATAGAATCAAACATGGCATAAGACTCAAGAAATAGAAAACAGTTTATTATTAACCAATTTAGTTTGGGGTTAAGGTTCCTCACCTTAGCTTGCTAAAAGATACTTTTCCAAGCTTTAGAATCACCGTTATAACGTTATTATATTGCTAGCAAACCTAACAAAGTCGATAGAATTTAATTAGAATTAATTCGGAATTTAAAACCATTCTATCAACTGAGGGTCGATGCTAGGGTCGATGGGTCTATCGACCCTCCCTCCATTCCGAACTTCCCGAAGGCCGAGGGGTCGATGGTCGAAACACCTAGGGTCGGATGGTCTATCGACCCTCGGTGCGACCTCGATGCACTCCGGTCCAATTTCTACTTTTAATCCATTCTTCGTGTTTGGGGTCCTATGGCTTGTTTCCTACATTCATTCAACAGTCATTCCATGGTCTAGAACCATGTATAATCCATCTAAATAGTTTTCGTGCATCCTCTTATGGTTTTCCATGAAAACCTAACCATGGATGGATGGTTTGGGTTTCTCCAAAATCCTACACTCAACCACATCTAACCTAAGGTTTGTAGAAACTCATGGAATTAGTATCCATACCTGAGAAGATTAATCTTTCTCTGAAATTCTTCTCCTTTTTACTAAGTTCTCTTCCTTCCCTTTCTTCTTCCTCTTTTCCTTCTCCTCTCTTTCTCTCAATTCGATTAGGGTTGTGAAAGGAGTGAAAGTGGCTTAGGAACGTCCTTTAAATAGAGTAGGAACATCCTAAATAAGTCCCTCTGAGATTTGGAATGAATCCCAACCGAAAATTAGGAAATTTCCTAATTTCAGTTTCGTTAGAAACCGAGGGTCGATGGGAGGGTCGATGATCCCGTCGACCCTAGGGTCTTAAGCTGTCCGACCCTCCCTTCAAAACGAAGGTCGACATTCCGTTTTGGGAGGTCCGACCCTTTAGCTAGGTGTGCGACCCTCCCCTAAAATTAAGTGTTTTTGGGTCGATTTTATACCTGGGATCTCGATCTCCTTCATGCCCTTGGTCCATTTGACTCGACCATGATGGATAAACCTGGTTCAAGGTGGTAAGACCAGGTTAGTTTGACACGGGTCTTACAACTCCCCCCAACTTATAAAAATTTCATCCTCAAAATTGTACGTACCTTCTGAATCAAACAAGTCAGGCTATTGCTTTCTCATAGCATTTTCTTCTTCCCATGTAACCTCTTCCATGTCTTTACTTTTCCATGTGACCTTAACATAGTAGATATCTCCTTACGTGACGTTGAACCTTTCGACTAGTGATTTCCGTTGGTGTTACTTCAAATGTCAAATCATCGATCAATTTCGGCAAATCCACCGTCAACACATGTATTGGGTCTTTGACATACTTCTTCAATAAGGATATGTGAAATACGTCATGCACACTTGACATAGATGGTGGTAGTGCTAAGCGATAAGCTACTTTTCCACGCTTAGCCGGAATCTCATATGGCCCGACGTATCTTGGACTTAGTTTTCCTTTTCGTCCGAACCTCTTCAATCCTCGCATAGGCGATACTTTCAAAAATACTTTATCACCTACGACGAACTCTAGATCTCTTCGCCGAGTATCGCATATTGCTTCCGACGGTTCCGAGCTACTCTTACTCTTTCCTTGATGATGTCGACCACTCGACAAGTCTCTTCAACAAATTCGGTCCAACAATACTACGTTCTCCAACTTCATTCCAAAACAAGGGAGTTCGACACTTCCCGCCATACGGTTTTTCATAAGGTGACATCCGTATAGTAGCCGATAGCCGTTATTGTAAGCAAACTCGGTCAATGGTAACTTTCGTCCCATGATCCTTTGAAATCAATCACACATGCTTGTAGCATATCTTCTAAAATCTGGATTGTGCGCCCCATCGTCCGTCCGTCTCGTGGGTGGAATGCGGTCTCAACTCAATGTTGTACCCA